>CM032447.1:253192525-253284860 GCA_019049505.1 Pachyrhynchus sulphureomaculatus
TATATATATATATATATAAGGATTTTCTACAGCTGACGCTGTCTTCCTTCTCTCAGCCTTTGATTCCATCCATTTCTAGCTTCCCAGTCTCCATCTGTTAGACCCCTGTCCTCCACAGCCTCGTCCACATAGTCTCTCCACGATTGTCTGGGTCTTCCCCCTTTTCTTCTCCCTATAAGGCTCCAATCCATTATTTTCTTTATCCACCTATTATCTTTGCTCCGTCTTATGTGTCCATACCATTTAATCATTTTTCTTCAATGGTGTTTATTGCATTCTCTTTGATGTTTATTCTTTTTCTTATTTCTTCATTTGTGATTCTCTCCATTACGTGTCACTCTATGACATCTTCTCCAATACTCCATCTCTACCGCGTTAATTTTAGATTTATTTCTTTTGTTGATCGTCCATGTTTCTGACCCATATGTCATTATGGCTTTGTATTATTGATTTGTATATGCTTGTTTTGTTTCTCTTTGTAATGTGCTTGTCCCACAGGATTGAATTTAATTGTCTTATGCATGTCCGTGTTTGTCCTAATCTAGCTTTAATCTCTTCTTCTGATGTTGCGTTTTTTTCAAATGATGGTTCCTAAATATTTAAATCTATCGGTTCCTTTGATTATCGTTTCATTATCGACTTCTAGATTCTCCACGTTTACCTCCTTTGTTTTTAGATATTCCGTTTTATCAAAGTTTATTGCTAATCCTGCTTTAGTGTATTCTTCTTTCAGTTTTCTTACCATATAACTGAGGTCTTCCTCATCTTGCACTATGATTACTTGGTCGTCTGCGAAACTTAGAGTATATAAGTAATCTTCTGGTATTGGGACTCCCATTCCACTACATTTTTGCTTCCATTTTTTTTAATGTTTGTTCGAGGTATATTTTGAATAATGTTGGGGATGTAGAGCATCCTTGTAATAGGCCTTTTGATGTTTGGAGTCTCTTCCCTATTTTATGTCCTATTTTTATGTTATTTCCGTAGAGAGAGCTTTTCCTGCGTATATTAGTTCTTTGTCAATGCCTATTTCTTTCATTGCGTTCCATAATCTTTGTCTTGGTACTGAGTCATAGGCCTTTCTTATATCTATGAAGGCTAGATGAACTTCTCTATTCTTTGCCAGTTGTTTTTTTTTTCCACTGCTTGTTTTATAGTGTATATGTGGTCTATACATGATTTTCTGGCCGTAAAGCCTGCTTGGTCTTCTCCAATTTTTCCTTTTATATTTTCCTCTCTATTTTTAATAATTTTTCCATACAAATGTCCCATACTCAATATTATGCTTAGGCTTCTATAGTTTATGCATTTTCTGCAGTCTCCCTTTTTAAATATAGATACTATATAAGCTTTTTTACCATTCCTCTGGTATTTTTTCTCCATTTATTCGCTCTGTGGGACATGTTTCTCAGCATTCGATGTAATTTATTAGACTCGTACTTAATCATTTCATTTACCACATCCTTATTTTTGAGTGTTTTTATTGTCTTCTTTACATTTTTCATAGCTTAGTTCTATCTCTTTTATTTCCTTATTCTGTTCTTCTTCAGGGTTCTCTTCTTGGAATTCTTGTCTGTCTTCTGTTAGCAGCTTCTTATAATAGTCTTCCTACTCGCTTTCTGGGATGTACTCTATATACGTCTTCTCTCTATTGTTAGTCCTTAATGCTTTAATTATTCTCCATGACTTATATTAGAAAAGTTGTTAAATTTTTCATTATTACATTAAACATAACTTACCAAGTAACTGTAACTAAAAATTATATTGAGAAAACACATGGTAGGTATTACTGTGATGAACTTTGTGACACTTCAAGCTGCTGTGAGATGTAAAATAACTCCTATGGTTGGCATTAACTGAGCAGAATCACAAAAAAACATAACTAACTAGGTATCTTCACAAAAAAATGATCACAAAAGCTTAACAAGACCAAAAGTGTTTATTCTTATAAACAGAGGTGTCAAACCACATTTTTATAGAGTGTGTTAGTAAATTAGAACAAACAAAACACCTGAAAATGACATGAAATAAACAAATTCATGAAATTTAACACACTTTTTATACTAAAAATGTATAAACAACCATATTATATGCTTTTCTTTTCTATTAATGTTTGCAAGATAAACTAACTCATATTTAACAATAATAAAATATTAGAGAAGACAGGCTTGACCTAAGTTATTTGGTCTGCCACTGCCTTGGAAATACTAAATTCCTTTACATTTTTTTTTTGATTTAATGCAAACACAAATTTTATTATTATTTCAAGAAATAGACATTTAAGAGATGATAACACAAAATCTTTTTACTCTTTTACTGCCAGAACAGGGAGTTTCCCAATCTTTTTTTGTCTCGACTTGAAGTAATGAACTAAACAAAGACAAAATATAAACAGATTCATTTAAAAAGTCTGTGTCAGCAAACAATAAAAATAAAACAAACACAAAACAGGCAAATGACATAAAAAGAACAAAAGCAAACCATTTAAGGTTATGTTGATTGTTAAACATTTTAATAAACAATTTTTACGCACTCAGCTTTTCATTATTTATTGCTATTTTCCCTTAACAATAGATAAGACAAAATAAGCTTGCTATACCCTCAATATTTAGCAGTAAAAATCAATAACCTACACACAATTTTTGATGAATTATTAAGCCAGACAAAGCAAACAAACTCGAGCTGTCAAATCTGACAATTCATGTTCGTTATTTTTCTGCCGTTGGCATGGAAATTTTAGCGATTTTTTAACAGTCCATACGAATTTTTGACAAAAACAAATCCCTCTGAGCGTTGTCAAGGGTTATCTTGAAGATTCAACTAAACTGGGAGTGGATTATTAACCCGTTGTTTACAGGATGGCATTTCGGATTCCCGGTTACAACAAATTATTGGCGTTTGACAATCGATGATTTTAACACAAAGAAACGTTGGCAAATCAATTAATTAGCACTTTTATTCGCTTACAGAACTAAAAAGGCGTATACCTTCCGTAGTTCGAGTCAAAACTTGAGCATCAGCAAACCGTATTATACGAATAATTCAATGTTCTGTACGTCGGCGTCGGCTTTGTAAGAGGTTTTTCCACTGTACACAAACACAATAATCGATCACAATTTTTTACACTATGATTGATCTCACAACACAAAATATTATCACTAACTGTACAAGAAACTATATACAATTTACAATAGATACAAGATTCACTTTTTACGCCATTTATACAAAAGATTTTTGAAGATTTTAAAAATGACAGCGAATTTCTGATAATTCGATCGCCATTTTCAAGACATGCGCAATAAAGAAATGATTGTTGTCCCGATTAATCAGGCAACCATCAATACACAACCGTACTGTACAAGCTGTTTTGTAGGTGGCATAATAATAACTATTTTAATAGAATTTTGAACTTTTTTATGCTAAAGGAAATATTTTAATTTTATCTGATTGATTTAAGAAGTATTTTTATCCATATAAGTATTTTTAAGATTATCTTTAAAACCTTTTTAATTTTTTTTAACTTACACAATTGTTCAGTAGTCAATTTAGACATTCATCAATAGCATTGTTGTGTTAGATTTTAATTAACTGGAGCTTTGTCAGGCGTCTTTATTTTTTAAAATTAAGAAATAACTAACTTTTTAAAAAACCCTACAAAAAAAGTGGGGAGTAAATATTTATAACAATCCGAATTTGGCGGGATTACCAATACCAATCAAAACAGGCTATTAATGCCATCAAATTCTGGTTGTTGTAAACATCTTCACTGTACAGGGTAAGTAAACGATAAAGTAAAGTTCATTATCTCATTTGTTTCGGGAATGACGAAAAAATTCAATACAATGGTTTAAGAGAATGTTAAGGTGCAGAGTTTAAAATTATTTTTGAGTATACAGGGTACTTCAAAAAAGTGTGGCCGATATAACATATGTGTTTTTTAAATGGAACATCCTATTTTCTAATTTATTTTTAAATTCTGCGTAAAATTTTATTATTTTTTTTATTAATAATGTTATATACCTAAACCAAGTAGTTTTTTTAATATTTCAGTAAAAAAAAAATACTAGTTTTCAGTTTCTACTCAGTATATATAAACTGACCATTTATTTTTGAACTCAAAAACGGGACATAAGTTTTTATACCCAAGTTAGCAGGTTAACAATGAAAATAAACACAACTTCTTAATTTTCTTTATTTAGCAAAGTGTAACTTAATGCCATTAGTATTGACTGTTATTATATTCATATTAATTATAATTATTTTTATTATAACAAGTTGTGAAAAATAAAAATCAATCACCAGTTAACCAGCTTTATTGAAGCAAAGTTCCTCTGACAGAAATTATTAAATTATATGCACCATATTTTTTTTAATTGTATTTATATTTATCAGAGGAACAAATTTGCTTTAATAAAGTTGGTGATGATTTTAAATAAGAATAAAATTCTTGGCACGTTTTTTTTATATTGACCTTAGTTATCAACATCGCTTTCAGAACTGGTACCTGTAAGTGATTTTTTTTCAGACGTCCACAATTTATTTCATAAGAGAAAAGACTCTTTCTACTGAAGCATTTGTACCAGGTAGACATAAAATATATTCAATTAAAATACAAAAATTTTCATGTTGTAGATTGTTGGTGCAAAAGTGTTTGAATACTTCCACCCAACGAGTTTCTGTGGAAACTTTTAAATTATCCCATTCGGTAATTTTTGGGAAGTGACGTAGCTTGAAATTAATGTAAATTCGTCAAATACTTCTGTATCTTTGCTACAGGGAAAATATCCCTTTTCAATCAATACATCCAGAGCTTTTTGAATATCTTCCCATGCAGGTACTTTTCTTAAATCTGCCCAATGAAATATCTCCATTTCTTTAGTAAGAAAGCAAGTCCACTGTTCCAGATATTCACGGCTTGTTTTATAAAATTCTGTGGCCGTATTTTTCACAAACTCTTCATCAATATTAGTGCCATTATCTTTTAATTTCACAATTAAACTACGAACAGTAAATGGAAGAAACTGGTTGATCTGTTTCTGAGCCAAATTGTCTTTGAGATGATTGATTTCTTTTGCAAGAAAGCAAGTCCACTGTTCCAGATATTCACGGCTTGTTTTATAAAAATTCTGTGGCCGTATTTTTCACAAACTCTTCATCAATATTAGTGCCATTATCTTTTAATTTCACAATTAAACTACGAACAGTAAATGGAAAAACTGGTTGATCTGTTTCTGAGCCAAATTGTCTTTGAGATGATTGATTTCTTTTGCAGCCTCAATTGCCGACACAGTCTGACCTTCAACCGCGTTTCGCTAGTAATGTTAGCTTCATCAGGAGCGATGATTGACTTGACATCGCTCCTGATGAAGCTAACACGGTTAGCGAAACGCGCGTCGAGTGCAAATATAAAGTGTTTGGTGTTGTGGTGATTCCCAACTTAGTTTTCAGTTTTGTAAAAAATTGCCAGTACCGTCATTGTTTCTGAAGGTGGAATATTCATAATTGGTACGAGCATTCTATAAAGATGAAATAACCGGTCAAGTGCAAGTTAAACTTGCGCAATTAGTGTTCCGTACGTTGATTGCTTTTAAAATAAAAAATGTAACGGAAGTACAAAATGATCAGTGACTTCACAAAACACACCTCAAATGAGTTTTCAACAAAGTTTATTTCCAATTTTTACTGAAAATTGATGGCCTTGAAATTTCTGTTTTTTTTTTTATATACCAGATAAATTATTAAAGGTAATGCACTCGTGATAATTTTCGTTCAATCTACACCCCGTGGAGAATATTCCAGAATTTTTTAAAAATTTTTTGATAAGTACTTTTCGAGATAAGGCGGGTGGACAGAGACTTTTCGCGATTTTTTAAAAATAATACAAAGAAAATTGTGCGTAAGTATTACATTATATATATATTTTTTACTCGTGCTTTCACAAGCTTTCATTTGACACCACACTCGATTACCTAGTAAAAAATTTTTTTTTTAACTTCCGATTTCACCCCCAAAACTAAACCCTTAAGTCAAAATTTAACTTTTAAAACTACATGGCTCTGATGAGGCCATCAATTCCTATATTATTACCAAATTTCAACTTTCTATGACAAATAGTTTCGGAGAAAATCCGGTGTGACCGACGGACAGACAGACGGACAGACAGACACCGAAGTGATCTTATAAGTGTTCCGTACGGAACACTAAAAAAGATATATGTAAAGAAATCGTTAGATGCTACAGGGTGTTCAAAATAAATTTATACATTTCGACTATTTTAAATTGAAAAATCTCAAGTTTTTTAAATGGTACGCCCTGTATATTATTATTTTTTCTGGTAGATTTTACAAAATCCTCCAACTATTATTAAGTATGTCATATGCTTATTTTAAATAGTTTTCGATTTATTTTGAATTTTTCAATTTTTTACCCTTGTGAAAACATAGACAAATAGTTAATAATAATTTTAATATAGTTTAACTTATCTAATAATTAATTATTATGAAGTAATAAATAAATACGCCCGTCTACTTGAATACACATGTTTAGTCGTTTTACTATATTTTCCTTCACTTTCCTTAACATAAAGGGCGTGATCTTTAATGTAGCCCCACAAAAAGAAGTCTAAAGGTGTTAAGTCACATGATCGAGGGGGCTACTGAATGAATCCATCCCTACCGATCGATTTTGTGTGGGTAACGATCGTTTAAAAAATCCCGAACTTCCCGGTGATAATGAGCAGGAGCTCTGTCTTGTTGAATCCACATTTGTTCCCTTTCAAAGTTATCTCAAATTTTTCAAGAAGCTGGGGTAATTCGTTTTGCAAAAAATAGATATCTAGGCCCGTTAAGCGATTCTCGGAAAAAATATGGACCAATAATTCGAAAATTTAATATTTCATACCATATATTAAGCGACCAATGGTTTTGGTTTTGGACTTCCCGGATCCAAAGTGGATTAACTGTTGAATAATAATGCATGTTATGGCTGTTAACTGCTCCATTACTGCGAAAAAGTAGCTTGATCAGAGAACATTATTTTGGATGAAAAATGTGGATCGGCCTCTATTGCTCCATTCATGGTGGTTCAAAAGTTTATTCGTCGTTCAAATTCACGATCTTGAAGTTCTTGGTGTAGTTCCATATGAAAAGGATGATACTTGTATTTTCTCGTGATGCGATTAGCCGTAGATTGGGATGTGTCAGATAAGTTAGCTAGTTGACGGCTGTTGGCCTGGGGATTATCTTCAATATGAAGTAAAATCCCCATTTGTTTTTCCTCATTGGTAGCATTCTGGTTTACTACTTTCCGTTTCTATACTCACCGCTACCACTAATATCAAACCGTTCCATTAGGCACTGAAAAGATTTTCTAGATGATATACGTCTATTAGGGTATTTCGCTTCGTAAAGCCTTACTGGCATAAGACAATTTTTTCCCCGCCCCTCCAGTATATACCAGGTGTACAAGTATGAAATGCGGATTTCAGACAACAGATGGTGCACCAATGCAGTTTGTGCTATAAAGATTTGACACTGCGCCATTTCGTCGTGTCATCAACAAGTGTCAGATGCGCACAAGTGATAAATTGGAAAAGTGTGTGCATAGAGTTGTGTTGTTGTGTTCAGTATGTCGAAATTTATACCGAATAAAGAGCATTCGCGGACAGCATTAATTTTTTGTTTTCATTTGAAGAAAGCTGCTGTTGAATCATACCGATTACTTCGAGAAGCTTATGGTGAACATGTGCCATCGCAAGATACGTGTGAACGATGGTTTCGGCGTTTCAAAAGTGGTGACTTCGATATTGCAGACAAGGAACGTGGAAAACTGCCAAAAAAAACGAAGATATGAAATTGCAAGCATTGTTGGACGAAGATGATTCGCAAACACAAAAACAACTTGCCGAGCAATTAGGCGTTAGTCAATAAGCTGTTTCCAATCGGCTACGAGAGATGGGAAAGATTCAGAAGCCGGTAGATGGGTACCACATGAGTTGAACGACAGGCAAATGGAAAAGCGCAAAAACCCGTGTGACATTTTGCTCGCTCGGTACAAAAGGAAGTCGTTTTTGCATCGTATAGTTACAGGGGATGAAAAGTGAATTTATTTTGAGAATCCCAAGCGCAAAAAATCATGGGTAGACCCAGGCGCACCAACCATATTGACCGCAAGATCGGATCGCTTTGGCAGAAAGACGATGCTCTATGTTTGGTGGGACCAGAGGGGCGTGGTCTATTATGAGCTGTAAAAACCTGGGGAAACGGTTAATACTAAACGTTACCAACAACAATTGACCGATTTGAACCGTTCGCTGCTTAAAAAAAGGTCAGAATACTGAAAGAGGCAACACAAAGTCATTTTTCTTCATGACAATGCTCCATCACATACGGCAAAACCAGTTCGCGACACGTCGGAAGCACTCAGCTGGGAAGTTCAACCCCCCGCGGCTTACTCACCAGACTTGCCTCCTTCCGATTACCACTTGTTTGCATCGATGAGTCACGCACTTGCTGAGCAGCGCTCTGGTTCGTACGAAGATGTGAAAAAATGGCTCGATGAATGGTTCGCAGCAAAAGGAGAAGATTTTTACTGGCGTGGTATTCACAAATTGCCCGAAAGATGGGAAAAATATATAACAAGCGATGGAGCATACTTTAAATAAAGCACTTTTTATCATTCTTCCGAATTTAATATGTTTTTTTTAGAAAAAAAAATCCGCATTTCATACTTGTACACCTGAGAAACCATATAAATTCATTCATTTTTAGGAAAATCCATAAATATTACCTTTATACGTTACTTACTCCAACAAATTAAACTATTTTTACTTGCTTAATAAACATGTCATTTTTATTTTGTCTTGGCAACTATGATGTAGCGTAAGTGTATTAAAAACAAGGGTAAAAATTCAAAAACTCAAAATAAATCGAAAACTATTAGAAATAGGTATATGACATACTTAATAGTTGGAGGGTTTTGTAAAATGTATCAAAACAAATAATAACACAGGGCAACAAAAAAATATTTTTGTTTTGGTGCCTGGGATTTTAGAGCTGATTTTAACTATATTTGGGACGCTAAATCTATACATGCAATCCGTTTTTCTCTATCAGCTCTACTTTTTTAGATACATCAACTTATCTACCAATGTGGTTTTTATTCAGTATATTCATTTATGAGAGTTCTAAAATTATTATATATTCATTAATGTAGGTACAATGGTTTTATTGTCAGTCTGTAATTGAGTAAATTCCAGGTAAATCTATAAATAGTGGAACCATTGCCTATCAGGTACCTGAACTGACCCTTTTAATCACCTAACTCGGGTAAGTCTCGTCAGTTTGTGCGTTCTTACTAATGAGAGTAGATCGAATTCGGCGTGTTATTTTATGTTAAGAAAAGAGTGTTTTTGTGTTATTGAACAGAATTAAAATGAGTTCAGGTTCCAGTTCAAGTCAAGTTGTGTAAATCAACCTGATGTGTTTTGCTATATATGCGGAGAATACATGTTTCAACAAAACAGACAAACTATTACTGACTTTGTAAAGCGAGCGTATCTTGGATACTTTGGAGTTAAGCTTGGTGATCAGGACAAAACGTGGGCCCCGCATCTCGTATGTAAAACTTGTACAGAGCATTTACGGCAGTGGACTACCGGGAAAAGAAAATGTCTAAAATTCGCCGTACCAATGATTTGGAGAGAACCAAAAAACCACTTCAATGATTGTTATTTCTGTTTAGTAAATACTAATGGAATCAATCGAAATAACCGCAGTAAGTGGACTTATTCCAATTTAGACTCGGCAATACGCCCTATCCCGCACTCAGATGAAATACCGATTCCAACATTTCATCAGCTACCACATATCTCTGATGACGAATATTTTCCCTCTGATCGCTCTTCTGATGCTAATAAAAGTTCTGATGCTAATGAAACTAACAGTGACTATGAGGGGACGTCATCAGTTCCTCAACGCTTCAATCAAAATGAATTAAATGATCTCACCAGGGATCTCAATTTATCGAAAAAAAAGCTTCTGAAGTACTGGCTTCTAGGTTGAACGACAAAAATTTACTGGAACAAAGAACCAAAATTACCTTTTACCGTACAAGAGAAAAAGATCTGCTACCATTCTTTTCTCAAGAAGACAATCTTGTATTTTGTCACGAAATTAGGGGACTCATGAAAGAAATGGGACTTTCTGAATATATTCCAGATGATTGGCGCCTATTTATTGACAGTTCAAAGCGAAGTTTAAAATGTGTCCTTCTACATAATGGGAATAAATATGGTTCAATACCACTAGCTCACTCAACGAAACTGAAAGAAGAATATAATACCATAGCTTTGGTCTTGCAGAAGATAAAGTATTACGAACATCAATGGATGATTTGTGTAGACTTAAAAATGGTAAACTTTCTTCTTGGGCAGCAAAGTGGTTACACGAAATATCCGTGTTTCTTGTGCTTCTGGGATAGTAGGGACAAAACACACCACTGGGTTAGAAAAGATTGGCCTCAGAGAGAAAACATGGACGTTGGGGAAAAGAATGTCATTGACGACGCTTTGGTTGAAAGAGAAAAAATCATACTTCCTCCGTTACATATAAAGTTGGGCCTAATGAAGCAATTTGTAAAGGATCTTGATAAGAATGGGTCTTGTTTTGCATATATAGGGGTAAAAATGCATCAGTTGAGCACAGAAAAACTCAAAGCAGGGATATTTGAAGGCCCACAAATAAGACAATTAATTAAGGATCCTGCCTTCATAAATTTAATGAATCAAGTTGAACGAGAAGCTTGGACATCATTTGTTGCAGTTGTAGAAAATTTTCTAGGCAAACATAAAGCTCAAAACTATGTTGAAATGGTTAACAAGATGCTTAATAGTTTCGAATCCTTAGGGTGCAATATGAGTATTAAAATACACTATTTACACAGCCACAGACCGTTTTCCCCCTTTTCTCCCAGAAAATTTAGGAGACATGAGTGAGGAACAAGGTGAAAGATTTCACCAATATATTAAAGTTATGGAGGACCGCTACCAAGGAAGATGGGACATGCACATGACGGCAGATTACTGCTGGAGTTTAAAAAGGGACTGTTTAAAAAAACATTCAAGAATGTCGCGGAAAAGAAGCTTTCCAAGTGTTGAGTGACTATTTCATTTCTTCAATGTTTTTTTTTGTTTGTAAGTACGACATAATATTGTATTTTGTATAACTAAAATAAAAATTTCGTATCTACTTTTGTTTACTACACTTACGGATTTGAGTTACAATAATGTAACTTATATTTCTCTAAAATTGTATATCTTAAAAATTTGAGCTCCTAGGTACAAATGAATACGTTATTTGAATTCAGGACATCAAATTGATATAGAATCAGCTCAAAAAACCTCGACAAAGAAAAAAAAAAACCAAAACAGCTGTTCCCCTGTGTAATATACAGTGTGTGCCATTTAAAAAATTTGAGATTTTTCAATTTAAAATATTCGAAATGTATAAATTTATTTTGAACACCCTGTAGCATTTAACTCAAATTTCTTTACATATATCCTTTTTTCATTTCTATAGAACGCTCGTGCCAATTATGAGTATTCCACCTTCAGAAACAATAGCGCTACTGGCAATTTTTTACAAAACTGAAAACTAGTATTTAAAAAAAAAATGAAATATTAGAAAAACTACTAGGTTTAGGTATATAACATTAATAATAAAAAAGTTATAAAATTTTACGGAGAATTTAAATATAAATTAGAAAATAGGATGTTCCATTTAAAAAAATATATGTTATATCGATCACACTTTTTTAAAGTACCCTGTATACTCAAAAATAATTTTAAACTGTGCACCTTAACATTCCCTAAAACTATTGTATTTAACATTTTTTCGGCATCACCGAAACAAATGAAATAATGATCTTTACTCTATCGTTAACTCACCCTGTACTCTTTTGTTTATAGTGTTGTAAAATGGTGGCCCCTCTTAATGACAAAATGTGAATTTATGACTGTTTCCTGGAGTGAAGCCTTAACTCAATATTAATAAACCCAACCTAAAATGTACAAAATAAGTGATAGGATTTTTTCATTTTTTTTCCTGTTTATCTACTTACATACTGGCTATATAAAAATAAAGAGTAACAGAAGTTTCATTTTAGCTAAATTATCTCGGAGCGTTTATTATTATTAAAATACTTTAAATAAATAGAGAAATATCATATCCAATTCTGCAAGTAATATCAATAACCTATAGTGTAGATCAGGGGTACTCTAACTCGAACTGCTGGCGATCTACCTCAATATTGTTTAGCTATTTGTTAGACTACGATCGATCGACTCTGAGAGGCTGCAAGTAAGTGTGATGCAGGATTGTCGTCTAGGTAGGGTGTATCGTGGCATAGATATTAGTTTTCCGCACAATATGCATTTTTTTAGTCAAGGTAAGTGTAGGTCTGCTCTAAACTGTCAATGAAAAAACTCATAATTATTCAAAATTGCGAGTTTATTGGTTCTTACAAAACAAACGAGTTCTAGTGTCTAAACTTAACTAAAGAGCGACTTTGGATGTTGAAGCGTGGCACTGCACGTCCTCAGCATACTTTTCATAAGATGATACGTAATTACCGAGTGCTAATTCCAAGCATGATGACATATGTTCGTTAGTTAGTCGATTGCGATATTTTGACTTCATTTCAGAAAATGCAGACTCGCACAAGTAAGTTGACCCAAACATTGCCGTCAGTTGAAGGGCGATTTGGCTTTGATTCGGATATTTATCTTCAGATATAAAACACCAGAATTTTGTATCAGATGCTGTGGCTTTGAGATGTATATCTGATATAATCTGCATTAACTCATTTTCAACAGAACATGAGTCCATGTTAAACTGACTTGCTATTTCAGTAGCTAATTCCTCAAAACACGAAAAAGGATAACTCATAAATGATGCGATATTTGCCAATTTACTAAAATCATAAAAAACGTATTTCGAATTGGCCCAAAATATTTGATAATTCTGCCTCATAAATATCATAATTCAACTGAGGAAACCTGCTTTCGAAAACGGAAAATTTTTCAGATCCTTTCTTTTCGGTTGATCTATCACAAGTTGCAATTTACTTTGGAATGCGTTTATTGCGCTAATCATCTCAATAACAGTTTTTCCTTTACCTTGAAGCTCCAAATTAATGGTGTTTAAATGCATTGTGATGCCTGTCAAAAATGCCAAATCAGTCAGCCATTTTCCGTTTTTCAGCATCTGAGTATCATCACCTCTTTCGTCCAGAAAAGCTGTTATTTCGGGCAATAATTCTTGAAACCTTTCTAGGAATTTTCCGCGACTCAACCACATGACGTCCGTGTGAAGAACTAAATCAGTGTGTTCAGCTGACTCACTATCTTCCAACTGCAATTTAAAGAGCCGTCGTTGCAAGCTACGTGCACGGATAGAATTCACAATTTTTGTTGCAATGCCCATAATCTCCTCCATGTTTAGAACTTTTGAACACAAAACTTGTTGATGTATAATGCAATGGAAGGAGAAAAATGAAGGGAAATCATCATTAGCTCGACACAATGCCACAAAACCGTTTTTGTTTCCAGTCATTGCTGGTGCTCCATCGGTTGTAATGCACACTAGTTTATATATTGGTAGCTTGTAGTTTGTTACAAAATTGAAGAAAAACGTCATATATATCTTCGCCACGGGTCTTTCCTTTCAGAGGAATCATGGTCAAAAACTCTTCCTTAGCCGACATGTCATTGAATACCATTCGAATAAAAATACACAGCTGGGCAGTGTCTGTCATATCGGTGGATTCGTCGAAACTGTAAAGAAAAGTATGTACATTCCATGATATCATGTTTTAGTTTATCTGCCATGTCCTGACTCATGACTTCAACACGCCTTGTGACAGTCGGACGAGATAACTGAAGTTCTCTAATAGCAGACATAATCTCTGTTTTATTTTTAAAATCTCCAAATAAAGTCTCACCCGCTTCAATAAATGCTTCCTTCACAACCAATCCATCATCAAATGGTTTCTTGTGTTTCGCCAATATATGAGATATTTTAAATGACGCGATCGTTGCAGCTTTTGATTGTTTGGCTGGTCTTGTGAACATGGTTTGTTCTTTTTTCAAACAAGTTATCAAATCACGTACTTTTTTCGTTTTCTTAATTCACTCTGTGACGGAAAATCCTTTTCATAGTTTTTATGAACCGTTTTATGACGTCTCTCTAAGTTCCCACGCTTAGGTATTGCAACTGACGCACGGCAAATGAGACAAATGCACTTATCCTTTACCATACAAAAGAAAATTCTTCCTCCCAATCGTTATTAAAATGATAAGTTTTACTTTTCTTCGCCGCACTCATTTTGTACTATTTATTAATAAACTTTGTATCGATGCATCGCCTTCAAGTTACAACTCAGACTGACTCCTATTCCTGCAGTCGCAACATTTAAATCGGCGCGAACGAAGTCTCGAATGTTCCCGTCAAACACGCCGCCCGAAGTTTCTAGAAAAATCGGCGGGAATCAAAAACGCGGCTTTTCTTTGACAAGTACCGCGTGTTTCTTTGATAAAGTTTATTCATTACATTTTGTTTTAGTTACCTAAAACAAAATCTGTGAATAGTTCTATATCGGAATTTTTTTCTTGAGATCGACTCAAAAAGCACTCGCGATCGACCGTTTGAGCACCCCTGGTGTAAATAGTATACATGAAAAATCATATTGTTATAGCATAGACAAAATACAATCAGTCCAATAAGTCTCCATACACCACCTGCTTTCTATACTATTTTTCTGTTATGTTTAACTAATTAATTGGAACTATGAGAAAACATGTTTAAACTAATATTTGAGACTTAACCAACGAGGATTAGTATTAAAAACAACCACGGAACATTTTATTTAGAAGTTACATCATTGTTATAAAAAAGTAAATAAAATTGATATCAAAAAAGTCTCCATACACTTAACAATTACCAATAATAGTAGACGGAGTTTAACGGAAGATAACAACTTCGTTTAAACTAACCGCCGTTGGCCTTGATAATCTCCTGTAACCTTTTTGTCATGCTTGCAACCAGCTTTCTAGTAACTTCTGCTGGCATGTTCTCTTATTCGTTCAATATTCTGTTTTTTAAATCTTCTCTATTTGGAACATTATGTTTGCGAACGCGCCTTTTAAGTTCCTCCTATAAATACTCGATGGGGTTAACATCGGGTGATTGCGGAGGTGTATGAAGCTGCTGTCGCACATTATACATCATCCATTCTCGCACCAAGTTTGCGGTATGTTTCGGATCATTGTCCTGTTGGGAAATGTATCTTTTTTCAAGTGCTAATATTTGGACACTTTCTCTTAAATTGTCTCTCAAAATGTTCAGATAAACATGATGATCCACCCCCTTGTCTCACCGTGGAACAAATCTTTTTAATATGGAATGCGGTATTCTTCTTTCTCCAAACTTTAGTCATGTCAATTCAAAAGGGTTTAATTTTAGTTTCATTACTAAAGATTACGGATTCCCAAAATTCAAGAGGTTTAGTAACGTATTCCCTAACAAAAGCTAACCGCTTTTTGCGATTGGCTTCTGAAATTAACGACTACTTCCTGGCTGCACACCCCTTATAGCCTGTCCTGTATAAACAATTTCTCACTCTTTATGGACAAACATTTTTAGAAAATAGTTCCCGTACTTCTTTTAATTTTGGTGCACTTTTCTTGAGATCCATAATTATTTGTCTAACAATACTGGCCTCTTCACGTGGAGTCAGTTTCTTGGGATGACCGGAGCGTGGTCAAATTTTATAGGAACCCGTTGATTTATACTGGTTTACAATGTACTGAACAATAGCATGCGACTTTTAAACAATATTTCCTATACTAAGTTGGGAATGTGGAATCTTTGGCACAATGATACTACTCAGTATATATCACCACTACACCAAACACTTTATTTTTAATTAATCTTAGATTATCTAATGTTACAGTATGATCAGCTTCAAGGGCATGTTCGGCAATGCTAGACTTTTCTGTTCTATTGTATCTTAAGTGTGCTAAATGTTCTTTAAATCGTGTTTTAATTGACCTTTTAGTTTGCCCAACATACTTTTTGTCACAATCATTACAACTAATTTCTTAAATTCCACTTTTCTCACAATTAGGAATCTTATCTTTGGGATTTCCTAAGATATTCCTCAAATGGTCTGTTGACTTATAGACTAAGGTGAGGCCTACCTTATTAAATACCTTATTGAGTCCCTTGCTATATTTCGGAATATATGGTATGGAGACATACTTGGTGTTATTTTCTTCGCGTGTAAAAAAGGTGGAATTCTGAATATTAAACCTAAATTTATGTTTATTTATTAGCTTATTTACTAAGTCATCGTCATAACCATTAACTCTAGTTATATTTCTAATAGGATTCCTTTATTTATTAAAGTTTACTCTATTCAGAGGGAAAGTGACCAAACGATGAACTAAAAAATGTAATGAGGCTAATTTATGTTGTTTGCAATGAAATGAATCATTAGGAATATATCTATCTGTTACTGTGTCCTTCCTATAGATATCAAATTCTAATCTATTATTATTTTTAATAATTAAAATATCTAGAAAAGGCAATTGTCCTTTGTTCTCAACTTCGTAAGTGAATTTAATGGTATCATACCGGCTATTTAATTTAGAAACAAAGTCATCAATATTTGCTTTCTTTGTATCAAAAATCGCGAAAATATCATCCACATATCTATACCATACTCTTGAGAAATATTCGAATTCTTGACTGGCTTCGATTTCAAACTTACTCATGAATAAATTGGCTATGAAAGGTGACAAGCAATTACCCATAGCTGTTCCTTCTTTCTGAACATAAAATTGATTGTTATATTGGAAATAATTTTGTTTCATACAAAGTTTAGATAATGTTAAGTATTCACAAATAATTTCGTCTTCAAAGTCATTCATTCTAAGTAATTCTTCGAGATATTGTAAAGTTTGTGGAATTGGCACACTTGGGAACAAAGAACTAACATCAAAAGAAATTAAGACTTCACCTTCATTAAGAACTAGATTTTTTGTTTTATTAATGAATTCTAACGAATTCTTCACTGCGAAAGTATTTAATGGTAACTTCTCAAGTTCTTTTGATAACCATTTGGATATTAAATATGTGGGTGATCCGACCGATGAAACAATGGGTCGCATTGCTTTTTTTCCAGGTTTGTGAATTTTGGGTAAGCAATACAATTTTGGTATGGTCGGGTTACTCACATTTAATTTAAATTCCTCTCCTTCCAATCCTTTACACGAAATGAAATTCGCATCTTAAACAAAGGTCTTAACTTTGCAGTACCCCCTCCTAGAGATAATGGTGTAGTGGTGATATATACTGAGTAGAATATTTCCTATAGTTCTGTACGATTTTCCATCTCTCCCCAAATCAATTATAATCTTTCGATCTTGACATGGTATTTCACATTTGTCTCGCTCATTTTTAATACTACTTTGAAAACCCACTGAAAAATTACTATCAGCAAGTGACAGATTATAAAGTATGGCCGAAAATTATTCATTTATTTTCAGCTTAGCGAGCAATAGATATCTTGATAAAATGCGGTGATTATAACGTGTTTTTTTCAATGCAGTTCTTGAGTGTATGAAGACCTTTGACACTAATTTTGTTTACATTTTTATAACAATGATGTAACTTTTAAATAAAATGTTCCGTAGTTGTTTTTAATACTAATCCTCGTCGGTTAAGTTTCAAATATTAATTTAAACGTGTTTTCTCACAGCTCCAATTAATCAGTTAAACATAAGAGAAAAATAGTATAGAAAGTAGGTGGTGTATGGAGACTTTTTGGACTGACTGTATATAAATTATTTTATATTATCTGTATTTAAAAACTAGTAGAGTAACTGAAATATTTATATTAAAAAAGGTACCCATTTAAAAAAATATGACTGCTTCTAATTATGAATACATCATTACAAAAACTAATGACTTTTCACTGTCCTCGCCCTCATCTGTTTGCTAATATGGCGTTGTTAAACATACCACAAAATTATAGGTTTGCTTGGATTATTATCATAGGTTTTTGTACCGTTTCAGTAATTAATAATAAAAACTGATCTTTTTATTAGCAAATACCAGGTCAGGATTTGTGATTTTTAGATTTATTCTTATCATCAAGAGCAAAAATATTCTCCAAGGTAGTGAACATAACCGGTTTTTTCTTAATAATACTAATTTTAAGAGAAATGACTTTGGAATTTTTAATATTGTACTAAGATTTCTGAAATCTATTTTACTATATATATAATATATATATATATATATATATATATATATATATATATATATATATATATATATATATATATATATACAGTCCCTGGCCAAATTATTAGACGCACTGCAAGATTTCATGTAAAATATTAATTACCGAGTGATATTGTACCGTTTTATTATTTTAAATTGATTTGTTTTTTATTTTTATATTATCCAATCAATTACCTATTTATTTGACATAAATAAAACAGCATTAATTTAGAAAAGCATAAGTTTATTAAGTTTTAAAGAAAAGTGAAATTAATGTTAGTAAAAGTCAATATTTAGTTGAGCCACCTTTAGCCGCTATCAAAGCTTTAATTCTGCGCGGCATGCTATCAATGCAAGATTGTACTGTCTCCTGCATTTGAGGATGATGATTCCACACATGAATAATCTTTTCTAGGAGCTGGGTTTTGTTGGTAATCACATCTTTAGCCACTTCTCTTTTCATCAGCTTCCACACATTTTCAATGGGCTATTACCCGGCCAATCCAACAGAGGGATATTTTTTTCTGCCAACAAAGCTTTTAACAGACCGAGCAGTGTGGCAGGGAGCTCCATCTTGCATGAAAGTGAATGGTTCCCCATTTGGAAACCATTCTCTGAGCTGCGGAATCAACCGATTTTGTAATACTTCTTTGTACTGATCTTGCCTCATTATTCCTTTGACGACGTACAGACGTCCAGTGCCCTTGCCGCTGATGACTGACCAAATCATCACTTTGGTGGGATGTTTAACCGTCGGGACGACACAATCAGGATGAAACTTTTCTCCATGACGACGACGCACATACTGAGCTTTATTCTGCAAAATTTCGAATGTGCTTTCGTCACTGAAGCAGACCTGTCAAAAATAGGAAAAATATATAAACTTCCATGTTTATTTGCTTTATTTAACTGAAAATGATAATAATGTATCAATTATTGATTAAATTGCTGTATCTTACCGATCTCCAGAAGTCCACATCTTTGTCTTGCCATTGTTTGGCCCACTTCAGGCGCTTTGCTTTCATTGCAGCTGTTAACTTGGGCTTCCTGGCGGGGCGACAGGCCTTAAAATCTAATTCTTTCAATTTTCGTCGAACAGTGCGCTCAGAAGAATTTACGCTAGCATCCTGGAGTTGTGATTTTATTACCTTTGTGGTAGCAAATCTGTTTTTACTACACGAATTTTCTTCAAACATCTCTCTGACCGTGGAGTGAAAATTGGTTTTCTACCGCATCTTTTTTCTTTCTTTTCGGGCTTAATTCCTTCCCTGACTCAATTTTCTTTTTTTTGCGTCGTACACTAGCTTCAGAAACCTCCAATCTTCGTGATATTTCTCGGTTTGTAAATGTTTTCGCAATCACAAGGGCCTTTACTTCAGCTTTTTTACGTGGTGAAAGATCGCCTTTTCTACCCATAATGAAAATAGTCCAATTACTTTTTTAAAACACTGCATTCAAAATAAACTAATAACTGAGTAGTATAAAATTGTTAAACAAACAATCACAGTCCATAAAGCCACAGAAACACGTCCGTACCTGACTCGATTCCGATCGCGACTGATACAGGTTTGTACTTGTTTACGTTCATGTATCACTTTGTCAACACAGTGTTGCCATATGTTAAAAATAAATACAAATATGTAGTCTACAACAATTCTTTTAAATAAAAATCAATAATGTTGTAGTTTAAATATACCATTATTGCATAAAAACTCTTAAGAAACATAAAATTACTAAAAAAAATACAGTGCGTCTAATAATTTGGCCAGGGACTGTATATATATATATATATATATATATATATATATATATATATATATATATATATATATATATATATATATATATATAATGGTGAACGAGAAATCGACTTAAACGATTTTGCTTCATTTAACACCGATCTTTGAAGTGATATTATTTTTGGTATCAATAGAATGCTGATATTCTGCTCTTTCCAATAATACCAAAAACATTTGAATTTCCTAAAAGTTTTCATGATTAAAACGATTTTACTCAATAGACCCGTATTTGGTCGCAACGTACTCGTTGCGCGCTATTCATCCCTATAAAAACACATGCAACTGCATTTTCTCATCATTGCTTTATCGGAATTTGAACCGTCAACATCTCTGCTATACCTGCTCACCAATTACGTTATCGGGAAATCGATACCACCTTGGAAGAAACGGCACAAGTTATTACCCTATTGTAAGAAGGGCATAGCCATCGTGTAGTTGCTGCGCAACTGCATCTGAGCCAGTCAGCTGTCTCAAGAGTCTAAAGATGTTACCAAGATACTGGCGCCTTTACACGGAGACCAGAATCAGGAAGAAGAACTTGTACCTCGGAGCCAGATGATCACTTCATTGTCAATACAACTCTAAGAAATCGTCACTTGACCGGCGTTGAGTCATTGGACAGTCAAAAGAAGACTTAAAGACGTTAACCTAACTCCGAAGAGATCAGCTAACAGATTCAAATTGACAGCAGCCTATCGACAAGCGCGACTCATATTTGTCCGAGAACATGTCGACTGGACCTTAGAGCAATGGCGCTCCGTTTTGTTCTCCGACAAGTCCCGAATATGCCTACAGGGCAATGATGGAAGAAAACGAGTCTATAGGAGGCCTGGGGAGCGCTATGCGCAGTGCTACATTACTGAAACAGTCGCCTGCGGAGGAGGTTCTGTCATGGTGTGGAGAAGCACCTCGTTGGATGCGAAAACCGATTTGGTTTTCGTGACTGATGAGACTCGTAGCGGTGGATTAACTGCTCACTGGTACATCGAGAAGATCCTTCAGGAACTCGTCGTTCCTTACGCTGGGTTTGTTGGCGATAGCTTCGCGTTGATGCACGACAATGCGAGGCGACATGCTGCGGTAATACCTAGCGGAAGTGGGAATATTCACATTAGATTTGCCTGCGCGGAGTCCTGACCTCAATCCAATTGAGCACATGTGGGATGAGTTCAAAAGAAGGATTCGAGCCAGAAAACCAGCCCCTGCATCGCCGAGGGACTTAAAGGTTGCGATGGCGGAAGAGTGGGGAAGAATTCCACAGACAGTAGCACTCGCTCCATGAAAAACCGGTTGGAAGCGGTAATAAGGGCTAGGGGGGTTTTGATTCTTATCAACAAATTTAATTGTTAAACTTAAAATTTGTTTAATTTTTCCAAGTTCCAAGCAAGTTGAACTTGCACAAGTAGTGTTCCGTACATTGATTGCTTTTAAAATAAAAAAAATTGTTATGGTGGTATAAAATGATCAGTGACTTTACAAAACACACCCCAAATTAGTTTTCAACAAAGTTTGTTTCCAATCTTTACTGAAAACTGATGACCTTGAAATTTTTGTTCTTATTATATACCAGATAAATTATTAAAGGTAATGCACCCGTAATAATTTTCGGTCAATCTACACCCCGTGGAGAATATTCCAGAATTTTTCAAAATTTTTTGATCAGTACTTTTCGAGATGGGGGACAGCGATTTTTCGCGATTTTTTAAAAATAATACAAAGAAAAGTGTGAGCAAGTATTTTTTCTTTTTTTTATGGGTTTAGCACACGTGCTGCAGGGAAGTCCCTAAAGCGCTACAGGAGCGACACGTGTGCGGAAAAAAAGCGATTCAAGTTGTTCTTGAATCGCTGTAATTTGCACTCGGTGGGAAACACAGTCCTGGGCAAATTATTCCAAAGGGATGATGTTCTCCATATAAAAAGACTGCTTGAAAAGCGTTGCACGAGGAGTTTACATTACATTATATATATATATATATATATATATATATATATATATATATATATATATATATATATATATATATATAAATATAATATATGTATAATATATATATATATATATATATATATATATATATATATATATATATATATATATATATATATATATAATATATATATATATATATATATATATACAGTCGACACTGTTTATAGTGAAACCCTATATAGTGAAAAACTCTTTATAATGCAATTTTTTCAAGACCTAGAATATTTTAATGAAATTTCATGTAAAAAGCCCTGCATATAGTGAATCTGTAAAATAGTAACACTCTATATAACAAATTTTTTACCGGAATTTTATGTATAAATTTTTATGCATTTATTGAGATCTTGGCAATTTCGGGTTTCCCATTTTTATCTAACATTAGCACGAATTCCATTTTTATGACGCATTCTTTTGAAAAGGTTCTTAACGCGTTTTTAACGCCTAATGGTTGGCAGTAAATCAGGTAGATTTCTGTGAGAAACCCGGGGAATAACCCATTTTATAGAAACCCGGGGAAAAACCCATTTTATAGTGGAGGCCTAGTAATTCGCCAATTCAGGTTCAGTTTCTTTTTGTTTAAGAATCAAGTAAGATGTCCAAGCGAGTGTGTTTAAGTTTCGCTGAGAAAATTAAAGTTTTGGAGGACGTTGATAAAGGCTGCAAAAAAATTGATGTTGCTGCAAAATTTGGTGTTTCTCCAAGTTGCGCCTCTCTGATAATAAAAAGTCGCGACAGTATCATCAAGAAACCTAGTGTTCCAAGCAGTCGAAAACGAGCACGGGTGAGTACTTACGAGGATGTAAATGAAGCAGTTTTACGATGGTTTCAAGTTGCCCGTACGCATCAAAACGTTCCAATATCGGGAAATTTAATAAAGCAAAAGGCTCTACAATTTGCTAAAGAATTTAATTGCGTTAATTTTCAAGCTAGTGAAGGGTGGTTTGAGTGCCTGGAAGACTCGCAATTCAATTGTTTTCAAGACGGTGTCTGGCGAGAGTGCAAGCGTTAGTCAGGAGGACTGTGACATTTTGACTGAAACTGTTTTAAAAAATTGCATTGAAAAAGTACGAGCCAAAAAACGTTGACAATTGTGATGAAACCGGTTTGTTTTTTAAATGTTTGCCAAATAAAAACTTTTGCTTTTAAAAGTGATAAATGCTTTGGTGTTAAAACAAGTAAAGAAAGGGTGACACTTATAGTTGGAGCAAACATGGATGGCTCAGAAAAACTGAAATTACTGCTCATAGGTAAAAGCAAAAATCCCCGTTGTTTAAAAGGAGTTAAATCTTGTGAGTTAGATTACGTCAATAATAAAAAGGCATGGATGACTTCTGAGATTTTCGAAAGATGAATCAAAGAACTGGACACGAAAATGAAAAGCCAAAAGCGAAAGATTGTGATGTTTATAGACAATTGTCCTGCACATCCAGTTACTGTAAGTAAAAAATTAAGGAATATTGAATTGATCTTTTTTTTTGCACCAAACATGACCTCCAAATTGCAACCTATGGACCAGGGTATTATAAAAAACATAAAACATCATTACCGAAACAGAATTGTTCACAAAATTGTTAATGCGATTGATCACAACCTTCCAGTCCAAAAATTGATTACCCTTAAAGAGTGTATAATCGAAGTCGCTAAAGTATGGAGTGAAAATGTTTCTCAGAAAACTATCAAAAACTGGTTTTCTAAAGCAGATTTTACTGAAAAAATTGACGAATGGGAAGAAGAAGACGAAATGGATCTCGCTACCTTAAAAAGGCAATGGGGTATTCTACAAAAACTGCTACCGTCGACGCAGATTTTTTACTTGAAGATTTCTTAGAAATCGACAATGATGTTGGCACGACAGATCTCCCCAACTGACCAAGACATAATTGACGATATAAAAAGTATAGAAGATCATGAAGAAGAAACTGAAACCCGGGAATGTCCTGCTAAATTTAGTGAAAATGAAATAAGAAATGCATTTGTCATCGTGCGAACTACTCTCAGGGGCCAGGAAAGTGTACCTGATCAAATCTTTATGCATTTGAATAAATGCGAGAATTTTATTGAGCAACAATTATTTTTCAAAAGTAATGTTCAAAAGAAAATAACTGATTATTTTTCCTAGTACGTATGTGCGTAGTATGTACATATGTATTAACAGATTTTGTATTATTCTTTTTATTTCATATGTAGTACATACATACATAAAGTCCGTACGTTATATCTTTACACGTGCGTCATAGTTTTCAGGCAATATCCCAGACGACTATTATATTTTTTGTCTCTTTTTACCAATACCTACGATTTATTGGTGAAAAGAGACAAATAATATAATAGTCGTCTGTTATATGGCCTGAAAACTATGACGCACGGGTAAAGATATAACGTACGGACTTTATGTATGTATTTAGCCCTGTACATGCTATGTACTATTTAAACTTTCAAATGTTTAATCAAATCTTTTCTAATAATTCAATTTTGCTATTTTTTTGTTGCTTATACCTTATAAAGTACAAGTAAATGATTACCAATATAAAATACATACGTAGCAATATATATGGATTTTTTTCTTCATGTAGTGAAAAAAACTTTCTATAGTGAAATTTCGGTCAACATTTTGGTCTTTCACTATATAGAGTGTCGACTGTATATATATATATATATATATATATTATATATATATATATATATATATATATATATATATAAAGGGTGATTCATTTATAGGTACTTTTTTTTAAATAAAAAAAAATGAATAAAAACAATTTTATTTTATAATCTTTAATATCATATAAAAGAACCATTCTTTACAATTATTTCTTAAAGATAATTTCTTTCAAATGTTGTCCGCGACTACGGTTAACAACGTCCATTCTGAAGTTCCAATTTTCAATGACCAGTGTGAGTATTTCGAGTGGTATTTGGCTCCAATGCCTCAATTGTAGCTGGCTTTGGAGGCCAATATTACTCGAGTAATATTGGCCTCCAATGTCTCAATTGTAGCTGGCTTATTCATGTAGACTTTGGACTTTACACAGTCCCAAAGCAAAAAGTCAAGAGGTGTGATGTCACATGCTCTAGCCGGCCAATTCACTGGTCCAAAGCGTGAAATGATCTGTTCGCCGAATTGCTCTCGCAGTAAAGCCATGGTTTCACGGGCTGTATGGTAAGTGGCGCCATCTTGTTGGAACCAAATTTCGTCGAGACCACGGGCTTCAATTTCTGGCATCAAATAGTCTGTTATCATGGCGCGATAACGGTCACCATTCACAGTAACATTCCGGACGGCCTCTGTTTTGAAGAAATATGGACCGATTATTCCACCGGCCCATAAACCACACCAAACAGTTGTTTTTTCTGGATTTTATGGCAGCTCTTGAACCTCTTCAGGTTGTTCATCACCCCAAATACGGTCATTTTGTTTATTCACGAACCCATTAAGCCAAAAATGGGCCTCATCGGTGAACAAAATTTTTCTCGAAAACAGTGGATCTTCTGCAAGCTTGTCAAGAGCCCAACGACTAAAACCGAAACGATTCGGAAGGTCGGTCGGTCGGCTTCAGTTGTTGCTCTAGTTGAATTTTGTATGCTTTTAAAGAAAGATCTTTACGTAAAATACGCCAAGTTGTTGAATATGACAGGCCAAGCTGTTGAGAACGGCGACGAATCGACACTTCACGGCCTTTCGCGTACACTCTCCCGCTATCGCTCCTATATTTTCTTCACTACGTGCTGGATGTGGTCTATTCGGTCGAGCATTATCCAATAATGAAAATTGGGTCTCAAACTTATTGATGGTAGAGCGAATTGTGCGTTCGGTAGGCCGATTATGTGGACCATAAGTTGCTCTAAGCGCCCGATACACATTCCTCGTAGAACGCCCATTTTCGTAATAAAGTTGAACAATTTGTAGACGCTGTGCCGGGCTAAGTCTTTCCATTATAAATTGTCAAACACTACTGAACAGGAATGCCACTTCAGTTGACACGACGCATGCGCAATCTGCAATTAAATCCCCATCACAAAAAGTACCTCTAAATGAATCACCCTTTATATATATATATATATATATATATATATATATATATATATATATATATATATATATATATATATATATATATATATATACATTATATATATATTTTTTACTCGTGTTTTCACAAGCTTTCATTTGACACTTCACTCGATGACCTAGTAAAAAATTTTTTTTTTTCACTTCCGATTTCATCCCCCAAGTCAAAATTTAACTTTCCCCCCTTAAGTCAAAATTTAACTTTCAAAACTACACGGCTCTGATGAGGTCATCAATTCCTATATTATTACCAAATTTCAACTTTCTGTGACAAATAGTTTCGGAGAAAATCGGCTGTGACAGATAGACAAACAGACACCGAAGTCATCTTATAAGTGTTCCGTACGGAACATTAAAAATTAATTTGATCTCCTTAATTTCAAATATCAATAATTCTAAAACAGTTCAATTTAGACATATGATATGTTAGACGAATAGTATCTAGAATTTTTTAGTAGGACTCAAAAATAAAATAATATACAGGGCTTTCCATTTTAAAAAAATCGAGATGGCGTAATTTGTTGGAACTGACAGTTCAAAACATTTTATTGCCAACGTCAGCATGGGCGCCAGATAACACCCTATAACTTTTATTTAAACATTTTTTTGATGCACTGATTAATAAATACATATGAGGCACCCTGTATAGTATTTACTTTCTTCTCTATTAGCTCTTATGCCTTTCATTGGATTAGACATCGAGAACGGCAATGACTTTTTAAAAATTTGGAAGTATGACAACCCTACACATTTGACTGATTCGTTTGCATTCTAGCTAGTCACTTTTCAGGCCAGATTAGATGTGTGATCATGTTTTAATGAGGAGATCAGAACGGGTTCCTGAAATCCATTTATGTATCGTCCATGTTGAAATTGCATTTTATCCTGATTCTTTAGGGTATTGCTTCCAAAAAGTTCTATAGTACTCGTATCTTAGACTGATAAGACCAACTTTATTACGCTTTTTTAAGTTAGGACTTTTTTGGCATTGGAATGACGGTTGATTTTAACTAGTCTTGGCGTATATATTTTATGTGTTTTGATGAATGTCGTCATTTTTTAAAAAATATTAATCTCTTCTACAAGCTTTACAATTGATATCGAGATGTTGTCTGGTCCTGCAGCGTTTTAATTTTTCGCAGTTATAATTTTAAGCAAGATTTCATTTCCAGTATTTCTTCAAAAAATATTTCCTCTCGTGGTTCTTGTTGTCTTTCATCTCAGAATCAGTCTTCAATAGATTTCTTTCATTCTTTTTTCGTCCTCTAATAGTGGCTGTTTTCTATATATTTTAGCGATTTCCTTTAGTTTTTTTTTAGTGTTCCGTACGGAACACTTATAAGATCACTTCGGTGTCTGTCTGTCTGTCTGTCTGTCTGTCTGTCTGTCACACCCGATTTTCTTCGAAACTATTTGACATAGAAAGGTGAAATTTGGTAATAATATAGGAATTGATGGCCTCATCAGAGCTATGTAGTTTTGAGAATTAAATTTTGACTTAAGGGGTTAGTTTTGGGGGATGAAGTCGGAAGCGCAAAAAAAATTTTTTTACTAGGTCATCGAGTGTGGTGTCAAATGAAAGCTTGTGAAAACACGAGTAAAAAATATATATATAATATTATACTTGCGCGCACTTTTCTTTGTATTATTTTTAAAAATTCGCGAAAAATCGCTGTCCCGGGCCTTATCTCGAAAAGTACTTATCAAAAAATTTCGAAAAAATTCTGGAATATTCTCCACGGGGTGTAGATTGAACGAAAAATTATCACGAGTGCATTACCTTTAATAATTTATATGGTATATAAAAAAAACAAAAATTTCAAGGTCATCAGATTTCAGTAAAGATTGGAAACAAACTTTGTTGAAAACTCATTTGGGGTGTGTTTTGTGAAGTCACTGATCATTTTATACCACCGTAACATAAATTTTGACTTAAGGGGTTTGTTTTGAGTGGTGAAATCGGAAGTGAAAAAATTTTTTTTTACTAGGTCATCGAGTGTGGTATATATATATATATATATATATATATATATATATATATATATATATATATATATATATATATATATATATATATTAGGGCGAGTATATATATATATATATATATATATATATATATATATATATATATATATATATATACGAGTATATATATATATATATATATATATATATATATATATATATATATATATATATATATATATATATATATATATATACGAGTATATATATATATATATATATATATATATATATATATATATATATATATATATGTATATATATATATATATGTATATATATATATACATATATATATATATATATATATATATATATATATATATATATATATATATATATATATATATATATATATACTCGTATATAATGTAATACTTGCGCACACTTTTCTTCGTATTATTTTTAAAAAATCGCTGTCCCCTACCTTATCTCGAAAAGTACTGATCAAAAAATTTTGAAAAAATTCTCGAATATTCTCCACGGGTATAGATTGAACGAAAATTATGATTACCTTTAATAATTTATTTGGTATATAAAAAAAAACAAAACTTCAAGGTCACCAGTTTTCAGTAAAGATTGGAAACAAACTTTGTTGAAAACTCATTTGGGGTGTGTTTTGTGAAGTCACTGATCATTTTATACCACCCTAACAAAAATTTTTATTTTAAAAACAATCAACGTACGGAACACTAATTGTGCAAGTTCAACTTGCACTTGACCGGTTTTTTTTTTTTAACATTTGAAATATATCGTACTTTTCCTGGCCTAGTTTTAGAGGCTTATACTGTTCTTTCAATCTTATCTTTAATCCACCTCTGAAAAATATCGTTCATAATTAATAAACGAGTAAAATTTATCATACGATAGACGTAAATGTATTTGATTTCACCACCAGGTTAAAACAAAATTATAAGTTATTTTTATGCATATTACTGTATACTCTTTTTATTTTGTAACAATACTAGTTGTACTTATAGCATAACTGTCATTAGGAGTCATTTCGACACAGAACCTTGGCTATTATGTTTTTAAATGTTTTTAAATGAACCTAACTTTATTTTAATTGTATTTCAATAAAAATAGTTTGAAATGATTACTAATTCCAGTACCTATAATTATGATCCTCAATATTTTTATACATATGTGTTAACGGTATAGAAAACTGTATAGGCTTTCCTGTTATTTAAACTATACATATATACAGCTTGTCCTCTAAGTTGGGGACTATGCACTAAAATAACTCGCTTCTTATTACTTCCATTACTGAAGTAAAGTAAATCCCAAGATATAAGATTCTGCCTTTTTGCTTTTTCAATAGGGCAATAAACGACCCTATTAAGGTTTTCTGCATAGTTGCTAGGTATTATGATAAACGTATTTTTATTTTACCTGTACCTGCAATCATATTGGATCTATTTTTACCTATATATTTACTACCTGGCAACCCGGTTTGGAGCCTTTTAAGTATTTGATAATATAGGCTTAATGACCACAGGTCCCCATTAGAATTCGAAAGATACTTTTTATTATTTTTATTTTTAGCTTTACTTACAACGTAACGGTTCTATTTTAATTATGTGGCGTCCGTGGAAAAATTACAATAGTGGCTATCGCAAGAGAAAACATTTATCACTTGACGCTAAACAAATACTGACAAATGTTTACGACAGTTTGGAAATTTGAATAAACAAAGTGCTTTGCAATAAACCAGTGAACTAACAAAAACTCTCATTTCTACGATTAAGGGTATTGTAGAAAAACCATCACTTAGGAACAGGAAAAAACGGAAAGATTTTCAAATGCACCTTAACGAAACATGGTTCGGTGGGTTGACAGCAGTACAAAATGTCAGACTAACGCACCCTCAAATAAAGGGAAACGAATAACCATTTTGCATACTGGATCTGAAAAGGGCTGGGTTTCAAATTGTCTACTATTATCTGCAAAAAACAAGATTCTAGTTTGAACTATCAGGAAGACACGATCGCAGAACTTTTTGAAAATTGGTTTCAAAATTCCCTTTTGCCAAATGTTCCCGAACAGAGTGTTATGGTTAGGGATAATGCAAGTTACCATAGTCGCCTACTAAATAAGGTTCCAAATCAGAAATACAGGAATATATGTTAGAAAATGACATTTATTTTGACTTTAGTTAAGAAAAAAAGTGATCTTTTGGAAGCTTTGAAAGATTATAAATTGAAAAAGAAATATGTTTGTGATAGTATGGTTGAGAAAATGGGACACACGGTTTTTGCGGCTTCCTCCATATTATTGTGGGTTTAATCCAATTGAACACATTTGGCATCAAGTTAAATCAAAAATAAAGACACAAAATGTTTCTCCTACTTTAAGCGTGTCATTGGTTGAATTAGTAAAAAAAGTTATAAATGATATACCTTGTGAAAGCTAGAAGAATTCCATTAAGCACGTTGTTAAAGTTGAAGATTCATATATGTATGTAAATAATATAAAACAACTGATAATTACCTCAGCTGATGACAGCGATAGTGAAATAGAATTATGCTTAAGTTAAAATATATTTTTATTTATACAATATGTCCCCTCTTGTAAACCTCATTCACTCAAACTGTATATTTGTACTTTTTATCCATTTGTTTTTACATGCATCTATAAATAAACATCTCCAAAAACACTTATAATTTTTTGGATGGTTGTAGCTTCTACTTGATGGAAATTCATTATAAATATATAATAAAAGACTGTTTTTAGTCAATTTCCACTGGTTTATTTAAATTGCGATGACGCGTTTCGCTGTCGATGCAGCTTCTTCAGATCTACATTTTACACTGTCAAGTTAGGTTTAATATTCACAGTTTTATATAATTTCTTAATTATAATATTACACCTAATTAAATTACATCGATAGTATTGGGAAATCCACACATATTTGGAGTGGAGAATAAATTCAATAATGGTGAATTCCTTAAATCTGCCTGGTCGTTGAGTAAAGTACCTGTAGTCCTTAATTGATTTATTTGCATTGTCTCTAAAAGGTTTAGTTTTAAAGCTTTTTGTTGGGTGTGTAAAAGTTTGAAATTCTTGTTAAATGTGTGATTTTCTGTTAAAAGATGATTAGCATATGTTGAATTAGATTTTCTATGGATGAAACCTTTTTCGTGTTCTGTAATTCTTTGTCTAAATGTACGTCTAGTTTGTCCGATGTATGTTTTAGGACATGACCCACATGTTAATTGATAAACCCCTGATTTATTGTCTTTATTGATTTGTTGTTTGTAGTTTTTAAGATATTTCCCTATAGTATTGTTAGTCTTGTAAGCTATGTTGATATTTTTTTGATTTAAAAATTTCCCCAGTTTTTCCGTTGGTTTGCCCGAAATAGGTTCGATGTCAAAAACTTATTTCCAAGTGTTAACCCAGACGAAACAATAATTTTAATAGAGAACCTATTAACAAAAAACAAAGTAAATGAAGTTATAAAAATGGACATAATTAATTTATTAAGAACTTGCCTAAGACAAAATTATTTTTCATTTAATAATACATTCTACAATAGTAAGGAAGGGTTAATTATGGGGAGTCCATTAAGTCCATTACTTGCCGAAATTTTCATGGTCAGTATTGAAACAATGATATTTAACAGCCATAATAACAATAGTAATAATTGTCTATACTGGTATCGATACGTAGACGATATAATTGTATGCTTTACAGGTACGGACAGACAATTAACTCACTTTTTACAGTATATTAATTCTTTACATAGAAATATCAGCTTTACAATGGAAGAAGAAGTCGAAGGGAAAATCAATTTCCTAGACTTAACAATCAGTAAAGCCATGAAAAAACATGAATTTGCAATATATCACAAACCTTGTCATACAGATACCACAATTCACAATAGTTCTCACCACCCTAATCATCATAAACTTGCAGCTTATCATAGTTTTATACATAGACTAACTAATATCCCCTTATCAGAAGAAAAATTTTACTAAAGAATTAAACTACATAGCCGTTAACAACGGTTATTCAGTTACTTTAATCAATAGTATCGTTAGGAAAAAACTTAGAAACAAGGCAATCTCAGAAATATACCCACGTTTTAAGGACAGAAATACCACCTTTAAATGCTTAAACTATTTCGGCAAACTAACGGAAAAACTGGGAAAATTTTTAAATCAAAAAAATATCAACATAGCTTACAAGACTAACAATACTATAGCGAAATATCTTAAAAACTACAAACAACAAATCAATAAAGATAATAAATCAGGGGTTTATCAATTAACATGTGGGTCATGTCCTAAAACATACATCGGACAAACTGGACGTACATTTAGACAAAGAATTACAGAACACGAAAAAAGGTTCATCCATAGAAAATCTAATTCAACATATGCTAATTATCTTTTAACAGAAAATCATACATTTAACAAGAATTTCAAAATTTTACACACCCAACAAAAAGGTTTAAAACTAAACCTTTTAGAGACAATGCAAATAAATCGATTAAGGACTACAGGTACTTTACTCAACGACCAGGTAGATTTAAGCAATTCACCATTATTGAATTTATTCTCCCACTCCAAATCTGTGTGGATTTCCCAATACTATCAATGTAATTTAATTAGGTGTAATATTGTAATTAAGAAATTATATAAAATTGTGAACATTAAACCTAACTTGACAGTGTAAAATGTAGATCTGAAGAAGCTGCATCGACAGCGAAACGCGTCATCGCAATTTAAATAAACCAGTGGAAATTGACTAAAAACAGTCTTTTATTATATACTTATAATTTTATTTATTTGCATTAATGAATAAAATTGTTAAGTCCATCTCTGCAACCTATCATAAACAAGGTCAGAATTTTTATATTGCCCATTTAAAACGGCAAAAATCAGGGTCTTATATTTGGGACAGGCTATAACACAGGACATAAAAAAGTGCTAGACCTCGCGTTATTTGGTTCCTGTATCTGTACTAGAGTTAATAATAGGAATGAAAAGTGGAATGGTGCTACTTTTATAATATAAAATCACTGCATGTTATTTTTTCCGGTATTTCATTCAAATATACTGGAAGATTTGCATGAAAATTGGATTGCCCGTTCTCTTCACAGAGGTACCTACCTACACAAACTCACACACACACACACACACTCACTCTCTCTCACATACTCAAGCAGCCTTGAAATTTTTTTTTCTGTTTTATTGGCCTCATGAACTTAGTATATACAACCACGAGCTTGTATGTTTTTAAAAACTGTAGGTAGTCACAACATCGAGCTGCTAGCGCGGGATTTGATTCAGCTACCATCGGTATATTTGGCAGGCTCTATACCTACCATGCTACCTATAATCTGGTTAGTCTAACAGGTCATTGTTATTGTTGACATTTTTCTTTTCAGTTTTGGTTGCATTACATTGTGTGTCTTGAATATAAATTCTTAAATGACGAAAAAAAGAGCAGTAACAGAAAAAGACAAAATAAAACGTAATGTAAGGATGTCTACGAAAAAAGTGATATAACATAAAAGGGCAAAATAATACGTAAGGTTGTAAAGTAATTTGAATCTATGTGACTTTCAGCATTACACAGCTGTGATATCTTCGTACCAAGATGCTAACGGTATTTAATAAAAGGTTTTATTAAACTGACCTCGGCCACACTAAATACAATGTGATACAGTTTTAGGATAAAACAGTTCTATAAAAACTATGTTATAACTCTGGTATATTTGGCGAAATGTTTTTCACAGTATATTGACTCAGGGTGACTATAAGGGGTCTATAACGGCGCACGAAGTCATCGGGTTTTTTTGTCGTTCGGTAGACTTTCAGACGGTTATCCAACGGTCAAACCTCGGGCGATTCACGTGGTAAAGGGCCCACCGGAGCCTCGGGTAACTTGTTTTAGTGAAGAAACTGTAACCCAGGGGTCAATGCGCATACCAGCTACTAGCTGATGGTGGCTTATTTTGGATACGCCCTGAAAAGCAGAAGGGACTAGGAAAGGATGGAGTGAGGCAGTTTGTATGAATGAGCAAGAAAGACACGTGGAATCTAACGGAGTTCGTACGATAGATAGTGGTGCGTACGGTGACGTCATCGAAGCGGTGGCAAACATTCCCGTTGATCACGTCGAATGTGAACCGTGGTAGTAGGTGAGGATAGATCAGAATGCCTTACGGTAAGGGCCTTACCTCTATCGGAACCCTTTTTCAAACGGAGTCAGAGATTCCCCAGCAACAATCACAGTCGCACCGGAATGTCTTACCTCCGTCAGTCTCACGACGCAAGGCTTCTCTTTTCGGCAACACTCGGCCTTGTGGGAAAATTTATCGCGTGCCGCTGCGGTGGAGAAAGATAACGGTCCGACGCGCAGTTCCAAAACCGATTTTCCCTGTTTCCGTCAAAAGATTATATGGATGGATTAATATGCATAAGTTCATATATGTTTGTTAAAGCAAGAGTGAACCTTTTTGGATGTAGAACACGGAAGATAGATTCGACACGCGTATTCATCATCATCCAGCCTCGCTCGTCCACTGCTGGACATAGTTCTCCTTTTTTGCATCAGCAACCTTTTATACTCGTGCCAGTATGAATCCGATTCAGAGAATCAATCAAAAACTGGAGCACAAATGCTATAGAAAAAGAATGAGTTTTTAAAGTTATAAATATTTTATTTGTGATAATTTTAGTAAATGTATTAATGTATTATTGGTTTGTCAATAAAATTTTATGTTATCTACGAGTATAATATATATAAAATGCAACGTCTCTCTCTGTTTGTCTTTCTGTTTTTCTGTCTGTCTGTCCGTTAGAGCGCTTATCACTGGAGAACCACTTATCCGATTTACGTACTTTTTTTTTTAAAACATACATATGTTCTCTCGCCAGGTTATAGGCTATATTTTATTACGATAGGTAGTATAAGGAATGAGCAGTGACGTAAAATAGGGAATGAAGTCGGAAAAAAGTTTGGCGCTAGCGCATTCGTTTGCAATACACAGCCTAAACCATTAAATATGGAACAATATTATGTAGCAGAGAATATCTATAATCTATAATATATAAAATGCAATGTCTCTCTCTCTGTCTGTCTGTCCATTAGTGCGTTTATCACGCGAAAACCATTTATCCGATTTACCCGTCTTTTTTTATATAATAATAATAATAATAATAATCTATATCTATAATATATATAAAATGCAACGTCTCTTTGTCTGTCTGTCTGTCCGTTAGTGCGCTTATCCCTCGAGGACCACTTATCCGATTTACTTGATTTTTTAAATTCATACATATGTTCTCTGACCAGGTTATAGACATATATTTTGTTACATCTATAATATATATATATATATATATATATATATATATATATATATATATATATATATATATATATATATATAAAACGCAACATATCTCTGTCTGTCTGTCTGTTCGTTAGTGCGCTTATCATTGGAGAACCACTTATTCGATTTTCGTACTTTTTTTTTAAAAACACGCATATGTTCTCCGGCCAGATTATAGGCTATATTTTTATTACGATAGGTAGCATAAGGAATGAGCAGTGACGATAATAGCGAATGAAATCGGAAAAAAGTTTGCCACTAGTGCGTTCTCTTGCAATACACTGCCTAAACCACTAAATATGGAACAATATCATGTAGCAAAGGATATCTATAATATTTATAAGATGCAACGTCTCTCTGTCTGTCCGTTTGTGCGCATATCACTGGAGAACCACTTATCCGATTTACGTGCTTTTTTTTTAAACATGCTAAACCATTAAATATGGAACAATATCATGCAACAAAGAATATCTATAATATATATAAAATGCAACGTCTCTCTGTCTGTGTGTCTGTCCATTAGTGCGCTTATCACTGGAGAACCACTTATCCAATTTACGTGTTTTTTTTTAAACATACGTATGTTCTGTGGCCAGGTTATAGGATATATTTTTATTATGTTAGGTTACATAAAGAATAAGCAGTGACAATAATAGTGAATCAAGTCGGAGAAAAGTTTGCCGCTAGCGCGTTCTCTTGCAATACACTGCCTAAAGCATTAAATATGGAACAATATCATGTAGCAAAGAATATAATATATATAAAATGTAAGGCCTCTCTGTCTGTCGGTCTGTCCGTTAGTGGGCTTATTACTCGAGAACCACTTATCTGATTTATGTGTTTTTTTATAAATTTATACATATGTTCTATATAATACGATAGAAGGAATAGGAGATAAGGAGAAATAATGGGAGATAAGTCGAGATGAGCCTCGATAATGGGATATAAGGTGAGATAATGGGAAATAAATATAATGGGAGATAAGGAGAAATAATGGGAGGTAAGCAGAGATAAGTCTAGATAATGGGAGTTATGGTGAGATAATGGGAGATAAGGAGAAATAGTGGGAGATAAGGAGAAATATTGCGAGATAAGTCGAGATAAGCCTAGATAATGGGAAATAACGTGAGATAATGGGAGATAAGGAGAAATAATGGGAGATAAGGAGAAAATAATGGGAGATGAGCAGAGATAAGCCTAGATAATGGAAATTATGTAGAGATAATAGGAGATAAGGAGAAATATTGGGAGATAAGGGGAAATAATGAGAGATATTTTATTAAGTTAGGTAACATAAGGAATAAGCAGTGACGATAGTAGTGAACCAAGTCCACGCGAGCGGAGCCGCGGGCCCGGCTAGACTAAATTATAATTTTATTGTAAAATAAGAAGTACAGTGAAGTCCGTTTATAACGAACTCCAAAAAATCACTAAAAATGGTTGGCTATATCCGAATTTCGTTACAAACAGTAAACAAAATCTAAAATAATTTTTCACTACCTTTTATTTAGATTAGGCGCTAATGTTTAGAAAAATGAATATAATAATTATTAAATTAAAAGAAAACATTCAAAGGAAAATAAAACAAGTCACACTAAAGTATTATTATGTATGTTGGTACATATACGAGTATAAACGAAAACATTAAAATACGTAGTTTATACAATAAAATCAGTAACTTTCGTTTGTACAATTTTACTTGAAAGTAAAGGTCCCAAAAACTACTCCTTATATGTTCAGTTTCAGTTATTTTCTTAGTCATTTCTGAAATGGATGAGACATAAATATTATCTTCTTCTCCAAGCTCGTCTTCGTCGTGATTATCGCTTAACATCTTTCCAGAAGTCACTGCTGTCACAATTTGATCATCAGTTAATATTTCTCTCGTCATTAATTTATTATCAGCACATACATATTCTTCAAAATTAAAGTGATTAAACATCTTTTTAATCTCGATTTCCACTATACTTTGTTGAATGTCAGCATTAGTAGGTTCTTCTCGATGTTTTTCAATCCACTGAGTCAACGGTAGCTCATCATCTGAGTCATATCTACGCAATCCGCCATATTTAAAACAGTTTGCAATGGTTTCTCTACTGACTCTTTGCGAAACCATGTGGATAAAGTTTATAGCGTCCAAGATAGTTACAGAGTTACTTTATCGATCGTCTTTAACATTTTCATGAGTAAAATCTTTCTATAATGACATTTTAAAGAATGTATCACACCTTGATCCATAGGCTGGAGCTTTGCACTTGTGTTTGGAGGCATAAAAACTAATTTTATTTGCTGTAGATCAACATCAGGGTGCGCTGGACAGTTGTCAATTAAAAGTAATATTTTTCTCTTTGTGAATTTTAATTCTTTGTTCCATTCGATCAGTTCGTTTTTAAAAATTTCTGATGTGATCCAGGCTTCACTGTTTGATTTGTACTTTACTGGTAAATGTTTGTTTTTAAAACACCTGGGATTGGCGGACTTTCCTATCACCAACAATTTTCTTTTCTCTGTTCCAGACATATTTGCAGTTACCAACACAGTAATCCTTACTTTTGATAATTTTCCACCAGCACATTTCTCTGCGACAAACTTTAATGTCTTATCAGAAGTCATCTTATAAAACAAACTCATTTCACCCCGCATTAAAAATGTCCACATATTCATAGCTTCCTCGAATTTCCGGCCATACATTGGTCAATCACTGATCAACAACAGTCATATCCACTCCTGCAGTTTCTCCTACTATCTTACCCCCACTAATATTGTGTCGCTTTTTAAATCGTCCAATCCAACTTTTAGAACAGTTAAACTCGGTGTTCTCTGTTTTCCTTCCCAATTCATTAGCTTTTTCTTGTAGAGTATAGCCGGTAATAGGAACACGTTCATGTGGTTTTTGACTAAACCATTTAAGGAGTCCTTTATCGACTTGGTCATATGTAGATTTTCTTACTTTGTTACAACTAAAGTTTCTTTTATCATAGATTGATAAGATTTATTGCCTCTCCTTCCATATGGTAGAAACCGTAGATTTAGTTAAATTCAACTGTTTGCAAACATCACTTTGTTTAACTCCATTTTCTATTTTCCTTATAATATCGTGTTTGTCTTAATTAAACGCTTTACGTTTTTGTGTACTCATTTTAAAATAAAAACTTAAACATTCACTTTGCTACTTTGATCAAATATTCATTAGAACCGCATAACACAGCAAGTGAATTGAAAATAATACTGCTCGAACTAGCGACGCGGTGGAAACAAGTAGAATAGGGATTCCCTGCGAGTTTCGGTGAATTCCCTATATCAAGTCGCGCGACATCGTGCACAGGGAGTGGCAAGTTCATTATAAACGGACACAAAACATCCAAATTTGGTTCGCTTTATCCGGAAGTTCGTTATAACCGAGAAAAAATTTGCATTGGTCTTTTGGAAGTTTTTTCGTGAATTATAATATAGTTCGTTATAACCGGAAACTCGCTATAAACGGGTTCGTTATAAGCAGATTTCACTGTATTTGTTTTAAAATCACTTTTTCATGTTATATTTAAGATAAAATATTGAATAGAAATAAAAAGAATGAACCAGACCTTTTCCAGAGCAAAAGCGAAAAAAAATGAATTTTTCGTAACGAAAAAATTGAAAAATAAGATAGTTTTGTATATTCTTTATTTTTTTTGTAACCATCTTGAAGAGCATAAAATTTCGCATATTTTAAAAAAGCTTCCTAGGATTTTTTGCCCATAAGAAAAATCCATAATAAGATTTGGACTAAAATGCGAATTTTGATGAAGCCTCTCAAAATTTTTTAACAAAATTTGGCACACTTTTGGTAATATAAAGGCTATAATTTGAAGCCGTAATACCGAAATGAGCGAAAGTTACCCGTAAAAAAACAATTTTCAATTTGCTGTAATACCTTCTTTTAGGCTATGTATTTAATATTTTTTAATGCAATCTTCGCAGTTTCTTAGGCAATTTTAAGTAAAATGAATTTCCTTTGTCTCATAACAACGAACAGAAGCTGAGATAATTAAGAAACAGTGAACCGAAACCGTTAAACTGTGAAAAAATGAATTAAAATAGAATAAAAGTGACCTTGCGGTTGAAATTAAACTGAGAAAACTCGTTTACATTATGTTGGCACTGTTTCAAAATACAGTAGAACCCCGGTTATCCGAGGTAACGTGGGGGGCACTCTCCTCGGATAACTGAAAACTCGGATAATCCGGATTTGTTCATTCATTCAAAAAATAAACACCAATACTTTAAGCCGATGTATTAACGTTTTTAACATATGAATAGGTACATACATTATAAAACAGTGAAATAGGTATCTATGCGCTTCTGTTTCATATGCATTCTTCTTTTTCTCGCTGCAATGTTTCTCCATCTATTAAGAAGAAGCAAATCCGCTGGTGTTGCCTCTGGTTGTTGTTCGATATACCTCAAAGCTTTTTCCAAAGAAGTAAAACCTTCTTGATGAGAGTAAAATTGGACCTAACAGAGGCACACCTTTTGATTTCTGTTGGTTAAACCACATCAATAAAGCTTCGTTAACCTTTTCATTGTCGCCGGTTTTCATTGATTTTCTTCCTGAGGACGAGGAGGCTTGATTTATACACCACTCTTCTATTTTTGTGCGGTTTCTTTTCCAATCTCCAACTGTTACCTCACCTACTCCATAATCTCGTGCAACAACTTTAATTGTCTCTCCTGCTTCAATTCTTCTGATGGCTTTTAATTTTTCTTCAATAGGAACGACGATTCTTTTACGTTTGTTTTGCTCCATTATAATACGACAAACAAAAATTCAAACAAAGCAGTTCGTATTAATTACACTTGACTACCCGAACTCCAACTAAATAAATTATGTGAGTATACTCGTACTTCTCCGTAGTAAACGCTATAACGCACTGCATTCGCGCAAATTTACATGCTGAAATAGTCCAAAAACATAAATAGGAGAACCCCTCACACGAGCCAGGGGGATTCCCCGAAGGCCCCGACGATTTAAAATGGAAATATGTACATACATATTTTAGAAGCTCGGTTAATACGCAGCGTAGACGCGCGTACCTCGGATAATCAGGTTCTTAGATTGGCTCGGTTAATCCGGAGATCGGATAATCGCGACTCGGTTAATCAGGGTTCTACTGTAGTTAAATCGATTTCCAGGCTGCACCCAAAAATTTCCAAAAATCATCAAAATTTTACAGCATTTGCCTCCACTAAAATAAATAAATCCAAATAAAAATTTAGTTTATTTAGAAATTATAGCACTAAAACCTAAATTTTTCCGATTGGGGTATAAGTAAGGTTCTGCATATTGAAATTAAGGAAACATGTTATTAAACGAAGATAATCCAACTAAATTTCTGAATAAGTAGGCCCCCACATGAAAACTCGGGCAACACCATTTAACAACACCTGTAAGCATTCTTTTCCATTCTTAAGAACCAGTCCCTATAATCAACCCACCTTCGAAAAAAATACTAATTACCCGCTCAATTAAGACCTAAACCCATCGAGTAACATCGCGCTCCATTGTTTCGTCCATCCGCGAAAACATTTGAACATCAGTGCGAACTAAGCCGCCGCGCTTTAGCCATGCATACTAGGGCAGGCGTGTCACTCTTCACAGTGTTTGTTCTTTCAGTCGTTTCTTCAATTTTTTCAAGATCGGTTTTTGTTTTTTGTTACGACGAATCACCATGGCAACCGAGTTATGATTACTATCATATCGACCTTGGAGAACTTGGAGGACGCGATGCAGGAGGAGGACATTTTCATATAGGGCTGGGGAGTAAAATTCCTGTGCCAAAGGATATTATGGTGGATGTTATTAATGATTTAGGGATTAAATTATTAGCAGTAAGTTTAAGGTACAATTTATTTATTGAGTTTTTTAAGGTATATTGTGACATGCAGTGTATAAGATACAGGACGAACTAACAGTGGAAATTTTGATAATAAATAATTTTGAGGCTATATACCTAAATTATATAGAAAATATATCTAACAACAGAAGTGCCAGATTTATGACGTCCTCTCACCTAAGTTCAAACGCAAAATTAACATTTTTTTGTGGATAATTAAAAACTAATTCAAATTTGCCCCGTTTAATTGATAAAACTTCTATTTTACAATTGTATAATTGATGCGTCCATTACTTTCTGACATTTCTAAATGAAATGAAACGAATTACTTTGTATTTGTCACATTTTTTTTTATTTATCTGCTACTGCAGTTTCGTAGGTTTTCCACATTTTCAAGTGTAATACTACAAACTAAGTTGGTTTAAAATTTTGGATTGTTGTAGCTTCTACTTGATGGAAATTCATTTTAAATATATAATAAAAGACTGTTTTTAGTCAATTTCCACTGGTTTATTTAAATTGCGACGACACGTTTCGCTGTCGCAGTGTAAAATGTAGATCTGAAGAAGCTGCATCGACAGCGAAACGCGTCATCGCAATTTAAATAAACCAGTGGAAATTGACTAAAAACAGTCTTTTATTATATATTTAAGTTGGTTTATTTATGATTTATAACAAATTTCCAGGTACAATTTGGAATTACCCATCATTAAGGATTAAATGACATTATTGTTTCAAATTTGAAGAAATACTTTTCAATATTTTCTTAAAACTTTTTGCAAAAATTCCTCCTTCGAAGGGATATCTAAAAAACTTCTAAAATACGCCAAACAGGGTTGAATTTTGAACATCTGTTTGATTATTTAATAGGATTGTATCTTTATTTTTATTGTGCTTGTAGATCTCTATAGCTCTCTCTCTCCCTTTTTGTGCTTTATATAATATTTATAGATTATTTATGTCTGGAAAAATATGATTTGTTTGATGGAAGTGGTTAGCAAAGTTGGAGTTTTCTTTGTTTAATCTAAAAGATGTGTGTGCTATTTTACAAATGCCCACTGTATTAGATTTAAGTGTAGTATGTTATTCAATACGAATCTAAAATAGAACCGGTCTAGTGCAAGTTGAAATTGCGCAATTAGTGTTCCGAACGTCGATTGCTTTTGATATAAAAATTTTTATTATGGAGGTATAAAATGACCAATGAATTCACAAAACACACCCCAAATGAGTTTTCAGTAAAGTTTGTTTCCGAGCGTTACTAAAACCTGGTGACCTTGAAATTTTTGTTTTATTTATACCAGATACATTATTAATTAGTGATAATTTTCGTTCAATCTACACCCTGTGGAGAATATTCCAGAATATTTTCAAAATTTTTTTCCTAAAAATGAATTAATTGATGTGGTTTGTATACTGGGCGAGGCGGGAAAAAATTGTCTTTTGCCAGTGAGGCTTTACGGAAGTACCGTAGAAGTATAGTATCTAGAAAAATACGAAACGAAAAGTAGTAAACCAGAATGCTACCAATGAGGAAAAAGAAATGGAGATTTTACTTCATGTTGAAGTTAATCCCCAAGTCAGCAGCCGTCAACTAGCTGACTTATCTGACACATCCCAATCTACGGCTAATCGCACCACGAAAAAATACAAGTATCATCCCTTTCATATGGAACCAAGACAGTGATTTTGAACGACAAGTACACTTTTGTACCACCATGAATGGAGCAATAGAGGCCGATCCAAAATAATGTTTTCTAATGAAGCTACTTTTCGCAATAATGGAGCAGTTAACAGCCATAACATGCATTATTATTCCACAATTAATCCATTTTGAGTCCGGGAAGTTCAAAATAAAAACCATTGGTCGCTTAATGTCTAGTATGGAATAATAAATTTTCGAATTATTGGTCCATATTTTTTCCGCGAACCGCTTAACGGGCCTAGATATCTAAATTTTTTGCAAAACGAATTACCCCAGCTTCTTGAAGAATTTGATAAGTTTGAAAGGGAACAAATGTGGATTCAACAAGACGGAGCTCCTGCTCATTACCACCGGGAAGTTTGGGAATTTTTAAACGATCGTTACCCACAATAATGGATTGGTAGGGATGGATTCATTCAGTGGCCTCCTCGATCATGTGACTTAACACCTTTAGACTTCTTTTTGTGGGGCTACATTAAAGATCGTGTTTATGTGGATCCCACTACAGCACCAATAGATATAGAAAATAAGATACGGGAAGCCTGCGGGACAATAACGCCTTTTATGCTAAGGAAAGTGAAGGAAAATATAGTAAAACGACTAAACATGTGTATTCAAGTAGACGGGCATATTTTTGAACATTTATTACGTCATAATAATTAATCATTAGATAAGTTAAACTGTATTAAAATTATTATTAACTATTTGTTTATGTTTTCACAATAGCGTAAGTGTATTAAAAACAAGGGTAAAAATTGAAAAATTTAAAATAAATCGAAAACTATTAGAAATAGGTATATGACATACTTAATAAAAGTTGGAGGGTTTTGTAAAATCTATCAGAAAAAATAATAATATACAGGGTGTGCCATTTAAAAAATTTAAGTTTTTTCAATTTAAAATAGTCGAAATGTATACATTTATTTTGAATACCCTGTAGCATCTAACTCAAATTTTTTTCCATATATCTTTTTTTCATCTTTATAGAGCGCTCGTACCAATTATGGGTATTCCACCTTCAGAAACAATGGCGCTACTGGCAATTTTTTACAAAACTGAAACTGCATTTTTTTAAAAAATTGAAATATTAGAAAAATTACTAGGTTTAGGTATATAACATTATTAATAAAAAAGTTATAAAATTTTACGCAGAATTTAAAAATAAATTAGAAAATAGGATGTTTCATTAAAAAAAAATACGTTATATCGGCCACACTTTTTTGAAGTATCCTGTATACTCAAAATAATTTTAAATTGTGCACCTTAACATTCTCTAAAACTATTGTATTTAACATTTTTTCGTCATTCCCGAAACAAATGAGATAATGAACTTTACTATATCGTTGACTCACCCTGTACACTAGCAGAAAGCACGTAGTAGAGGATCGTAATTTTTAGTGTTCCGTATAGAACACTTATGGAATCACTTTGGTGTCCGTCCGTCTGTCTGTCTGTCTGTCGAGACTAGTTGACGTAGAAAGTTGTAATTTGGTACAAATATAGGAAGCCATCACCCAATCAGAGCCGTGTAGTTTTAAAAGTTCAATTTTGACTTAAAGGATTAGTTTTAGGGCGTGAAATTAGAAGTGAAAAAAAAATTACCAGGTCATCCAGTGGCGTGTCAAATGAAAGCTAGTAAAAATTTATAGGATGTAATACTCGCGCAAATATTTGATCATTCATTTTAAAGTTAAAAACCAGTCAAATGCAAGATGAACTTGCGCAATTAGTGTTCCGTACGTTGATTGCTTTTAAAATAAAAAATTTTAATACGGAGGTATAAAATGATCAGTGACTTCACAAAACACACCCCAAATGAGTTTTCAACAAAGTTTGTTTTCAATCCTTACTGAAAATTGATGACCTTGAAATTTTTTATATATACTAGATAAATTATTAAAGGTAATGCACTTGTGATAATTTTCGTTCAATCTACACCCCGTGGAGAATATTCTAGAATTTTTTCAAAACTTTTTGATCAGTACTTTTCGAGATAAGGGAGGTGGACAGCGATTTTTTTCGCGATTTTTTAAAAATAATACAAATAAAAGTGTCCACCATAACACAATAGTTTTAGGGAATGTTAAGGTGCACAGTTCAAAATTATTTTTGAGTATGCAAGGTATTTCAAGTGTGGCCGATGTAACATATATTTTTTAAAATGGAATATCCTATTTTCTAATTTATTTTTAAATTCTGCGTAAAATTTTATAGCTCTTTTATTAATAATATTATATACTTAAACCTAGTAGTTTTTCTAATATTTCATTTTTTTTAAAAAAAATACTAGTTTTCAGTTTCGTAAAAAATTGCCAATAGCGCTATTGTTTCTGAAGGTAGAATACTCATAATTGGTACGAGCGTGCTATAGAGCTGAAAAAAAAGATATATGTAAAGAAATTTTAGTTAGATGCTACAGGGTGTTCAAAATAAATGTATACATTTCGACTATTTTAAATTGAAAAATCTCAAATTTTCTAAATGGCACATCCTGTATATTATTATTTTTTCTGATAGATTTTATAAAACACTCCAACTTTTATTCAATATGTCATATACCTATTTCTAATAGTTTTCGATTTATTTTGAATTTTTCAATTTTTACCCTTGTTTTTAATACACTTGCGCTATTGTGATAACATAAACAAATAGTTAATAATAATTTTAATTAATATAGTTTAATTTATCTAATGATTAATTATTATGACGTATAATATATAAATGTTCAAAAATATGCCCGTCTCCTTGAATACACATGTTTAGTCGTTTTATTATATTTTCCTTCACTTTCCTTAGCATAAAGGACGTTATTATCCTGCACGCATCCCGTATCCTATTTTCCATATCTACTGGTGTTGTAGGGGGATTCACATAAACACGATCTTTAATGTAGCCCCACAAAAAGAAGTCTAAAGGTGTTAAGTCACATGATCGAGGGGGCCACTGAATGAATCCATCCCTACCTATCCATTTTTGTGAGTAACTATCGTTTAAAAATTCCCGAACTTCCCGGTGGTAATGAGCAGGAGCTCCGTCTTGCTGAATCCACATTTGTTCCCTTTCAAAGTTATCAACTTCTTCAAGAAGCTGTGGTAATTCGTTTTGCAAAAAATTTAGATATCTAGGTTAGTTAAGCGGTTCACGGGAAAAATATGGAACAATAATTCGAAAATTTAATATTCCACACCAAACATTAAGCGACCAATGGTTTTGGTTTTGAACTTCCCGGACCCAAAATGGATTAACTGTTGAGTAATAATGCATGTTATGGCTGTTAACTGCTCCATTACTGCGAAAAGTAGCTTCATCAGAAAACATTATTTTGGATAAAAAATTTGGATCGGCCTCTATTGCTCCATTCATGGTGGTACAAAAGTTTAGTCGTCGTTCAAAATCACGATCTTGAAGTTCTTGGTGTAGTTCCATATGGAAGGGATGATACTTGTATTTTCTCGTGGCGCAATTAACCGTGGATTGGGATGTGTCAGATAAGTCAGCTGGTAGTGGTAGCGTTGAGTATACGAAATGGAAAGTAGTAAACCAGACCAATAAGGAAAAAGAAATGGAGATTTTACTTCATGTTGAAGATAATCCCCAGGTCAGCAGCCGTTAACTACCTGACTTATCTGACAAATGAAATATTAGAAAAACTACTAGGTTTAAGTATATAACATTATTAATAAAAAAGTTATAAAATTTTACGCGGAATTTAAAAATAAATTAGAAAATAGGATATTCCGTTTTAAAAAACATATGTTATATCGGACATACTTTCTTGAAGTACCTTGTATACTTAAAAATAATTTTAAATTGTGCACCTTAACATTCTCTAAAACTATTGTATTTAACATTTTTTCGTCATTCCCGAAACAAATGAGATAACGAACTTCACTTTCTCGTTGACTCACCCTGTACATTAAATAATAAAATTCAAATGTGGATAAAACAAATCAATTTCGGGTCGCCCTCTTGGACTATTAGTAAGGAAAGTAAATCCAGACAACATTCTTATATTAATATTTAGACTACACAATATTTAATGATTCCCACCCCTTTTACCTTCTACCACAAGGCCCGCAGAATTTAAGCCATTTCCTAATACCATGGATTCTTTGAGTTACAACATCCGCCACGTGGCCCTAATTTAACGCCCTGCGACTTATTTTTAGTGTTCCGTACGGAACACTTATAAGATCATTTCGGTGTCTGTCTGTCTGTCTGTCCGTCTGTCGCACCCGATTTTCTCCGAAACTATTTGTCATAGAAAGTTGAAATTTGGTAATAATATAGAAATTGATGGCCTCATCAGAGCCATGTAGTTTTGAAAGTTAAATTTTAACTTAAAGGGTTAGTTTTGGGGGGTGAAATCGGAAGTGAAAAAAAAAATTTTTTACTAGGTAATCGAGTGTGGAGTCCAATGAAAGCTTGTGAAAACACGAGTAAAAAATATATATATAATGTATTACTTGCGCGCACTTTTCTTTGTATTATTTTTAAAAAATCGCGAAAAATCGCTGTCTACCCGCTTTATCTCGAAAAGTACTTATCAAAAAATTTTGAAAAAATTCTGGAATATTCTCCACGGGGTGTAGATTGAACGAAAATTATCACGAGTGCATTACCTGTAATAATTTATCTGGTATATAAAAAAAACAGATATTTCAAGGTCATCAATTTTCAGTAAAGATTGGAAATAAACTTTGTTGAAAACTCATTTGGGGTGTGTTTTGTGAAGTCACTGTTCATTTTATACTTCCGTTACAACATTTTTTGCGTTTAAAAGTAATCAACGTACGGAACACTAATTGCGCAAGTTCAACTTGCACTTGACCGGTTTTTGTTCAAATACAACGACTCAAGAAACGCTGGACTAAGTGTATTAGTGTAGACGGCAGTAGAAAAACATTTTTTTTAAGCTCTGCAAGTTTTTCTTCATAGTTAAATAGATAAGTTAGTTAAATAACGCACACCCACTCGTACTACAGCAGTATTTTTAATTTATAGAAATCTGCATCCAATTACTCAACACAATAATAATACATTTATCGATACATTGTCTAAAAATAAAATTTCTATGATTTACCAAAGTATTTCACAAATGTATGAATTTTTGGAACCCGCATTGTTATGATTTGCAAACGAATAACATAAAATTACATATATCAAATTAATTTCACACTGGATATTGTAACAGTAAATAGGAGCGCGTATTTCATCATCATCGACAGCATCATGGGTCATCATGGTTAATTAATTTTCATTGTAATAATTTCTGATAAAGATGATGTTTGTACGCACAATCGGTAATAGTAACAAAATTGTGTCAGGTAATTATAAAAACATTACAAAATCATTTGTATAAACGCAGCCAATCTTATTTAATGACGTTTGGTCGTAAAGAGTAGTAACATCTTGAAGAAATTAACATTGTAGACTTAAAATTAGATGTCAAAATTTAATATACAGTCGACACTCTATATAGTGAAAGACCAAAATGTTGACCGAAATTTCACTATAGAAAGTTTTTCACTATATAAAGAAAAAATCCGTATATATTGCTATGTAAGTATTTTATATTGGTAATCATTTACTTGTATTTTATAAGGTACAAGCAACAAAAAAAATTGCAAAATTGAATTATTAGAAAAAATTTTATTAAACATTTGAAAGTTTAAATAGTACATAGCATGTACAGGGCTAAATACATACATAAAGTCCGTACGTTATATCTTTACCCGTGCGTCATAGTTTTCAGGCCATATAACAGACGACTATTATATTATTTGTCTCTTTCACCAATAAATCGTAGGTATTGGTAAAAAGAGACAAAAAATATAATAGTCGTCTGGGATATTGCCTGAAAACTATGACGCACGTGTAAAGATATAACGTACGGACTTTATGTGTGTATGTATGTACTACATACGAAATAAAAAGAATAATACAAAATCTGTTAATACATATGTACATACTACGTACATACGTACTAGGAAAAATAATCAGTTATTTTCTTTTGAACATTACTTTTGAAAAATAATTGTTGCTCAACAAAATTCTCGCATTTATTCAAATCCATAAAGATTTGATCAGGTACACTTTCCTGGCCCCTGAGAGTAGTTCGCACAATGTCAAATGCATTTCTTATTTCATTTTCACTAAATTTAGCAGGACATTCCCCGGTTTCAGTTTCTTCTTCATGATCTTCTATACTTTTTATATCGTTAATTATGTCTTGGTCAGTTGGGAGATCTGTCGTGCCAACATCATTGTCGATTTCTAAGAAATTTTCAAGTAAAAAATCTGCGTCGACGGTAGCAGTTTTTTGTAGAATACCCCATTGCCTTTTTAAGGTAGCGAGATCCATTTCGTCTTCTTCTTCCCATTCGTCAATTTTTTCAGTAAAACCTGCTTTACAGTCCCTGGCCAAATTATTAGACGCACTGCAAGATTTCATGTAAAATATTAATTACCGAGTGATATTGTACCGTTTTATTATTTTAAATTGATTTGTTTTTTATTTTTATATTATCCAATCAATCACCTATTTATTTGACATAAATAAAACAGCATTAATTTAGAAAAGCATAAGTTTATTAAGTTTTAAAGAAAAGTGAAATTAATGTTAGTAAAAGTCAATATTTAGTTGAGCCACCTTTAGCCGCTATCAAAGCTTTAATTCTGCGCGGCATGCTATCAATGCAAGATTGTACTGTCTCCTGCATTTGAGGATGATGATTTCACACATGAATAATCTTTTCTAGGAGCTGGGTTTTGTTGGTAATCACATCTTTAGCCACTTCTCTTTTCATCAGCTCCCACACATTTTCAGTGGGGTTCATATCAGGGCCAATCCAACAGAGGGATATTTTTTTCTGCCAAAAAAGCTTTAACAGACCGAGCAGTGTGGCAGGGAGCTCCATCTTGCATGAAAGTGAATGGTTCCCCATTTGGAAACCATTCTCTGAGCTGCGGAATCAACCGATTTTGTAATACTTCTTTGTACTGATCTTGCCTCATTATTCCTTTGACGACGTACAGACGTCCAGTGCCCTTGCCGCTGATGACTGACCAAATCATCACTTTGGTGGGATGTTTAACCGTCGGGACGACACAATCAGGATGAAACTTTTCTCCATGATGACGACGCACATACTGAGCTTTATTCTGCAAAATTTCGAATGTGCTTTCGTCACTGAAGCAGAACTGTCAAAAATAGGAAAAATATATAAACTTCCATGTTTATTTGCTTTATTTAACTGAAAATGATAATAATGTATCAATTATTGATTAAATTGCTGTATCTTACCGATCTCCAGAAGTCCACATCTTTGTCTTGCCATTGTTTGGCCCACTTCAGGCGCTTTGTTTTCATTGCAGCTATTAACTTGGGCTTCCTGGCGGGGCGACAGGCCTTAAAATCTAATTCTTTCAATTTTCTTCGAATAGTGCGCTCAGAAGCATTTACGCTAGCATCCTGGAGTTGTGATTTTATTACCTTTGTGGTAGCAAATCTGTTTTCTACACAAATTTTCTACAAACATCTCTCTGACCGTGGAGTGAAAATTGGTTTTCTACCGCATCTTTTCTTTCTTTTCGGGCTTAATTCCTTCCCTGACTCAATTTTCTTTTTTATGCGTCGTACACTAGCTTCAGAAACCTCCAATCTTCGTGATATTTCTCGGTTTGTAAATGTTTTCGCAATCACAAGGGCCTTCACTTCAGCTTTTTTACGTGGTGAAAGATCGCCTTTTCTACCCATAATGAAAATAGTCCAATTACTTTTTTAAAACAGTGCATACAAAATAAACTAATAACTGAGTAGTATAAAACTGTTAAACAAACAATCACAGTCCATAAAGCCACAGAAACACGTCCGCACCTGACTCGATTCCGATCGCGACTGATACAGGTTTGTACTTATTTACGTTCATGTATCACTTTGTCAACACAGTGTTGCCATATGTTAAAAATAAATACAAATATGTAGTCTACAACAATTCTTTTAAATAAAAATCAATAATATTGTAGTTTAAATATACCATTATTGCATAAAAACTCTTAAGAAACATAAAATTACTAAAAAAAATACAGTGCGTCTAATAATTTGGCCAGGGACTGTAGAAAAGCAGTTTTTGATAGTTTTCTGAGAAACATTTTCACTCCATACTTTAGCGACTTCGGTTATACACTCTTTAAGGGTAATCAATTTTTGGACTAGAAGGTTGTAATCAATCGCATTAACAATTTTGTGAACAATTCTGTTTCGGTAATGATGTTTTATGTTTTTTATAATACCCTGGTCCATAGGTTGCAATTTGGAGGTCATGTTTGGTGGAAAAAAGATCAATTCAATATTCCTTAATTTTTTACTTACAGTAACTGGATGTTCAGGACAATTGTCTATAAACAACACAATCTCTCGCTTTTGGTTTTTCATTTTCGTGTCCAGTTCTTTGATCCATCTTTCGAAAATCTCAGAAGTCATCCATGCCTTTTTATTATTGGCGTAATCTAACTCCAGAGATTTAACTCCTTTTAAACAACGGGGATTTTTGCTTTTACCTATGAGCAGTAATTTCAGTTTTTCTGAGCCATCCATGTTTGCTCCAAACATAAGTGTCACCCTTTCTTTACTTGTTTTAACACCAAAAAAACATTTATCACTTTTAAAAGCAAAAGTTTTATTTGGCAAACATTTAAAAAACAAACCGGTTTCATCACAATTGAAAACGTTTTTTGGCTCGTACTTTTTTAATGCACTTTTTAAAACAGTTTCAGTCCAAATCTCACAGTCCTCCTGACTAACGCTTGCACTCTCGCCATACACTGTCTTGAAAACAATTGAATTGCGAGTCTTCCAGGCACTCAACCACCCTTTACTAGCTTGAAAATTAACGCAGTTAAATTCTTTAGCAAATTGTAGAGCCTTTTGCTTTATTAAATTTCCCGATATTGGTACGTTTTGATGCGTACGGGCCACTTGAAACCATCGTAAAACTGCTTCATTTACACCCTCGTAAGTACTCCCCGTACTCGTTTTCGACTGCTTGGAACACTAGGTTTCTTGATGATACTGTCGCGACTTTTTATTATCAGAGAGACGCAACTTGGAGAAACACTAAATTTTGCAGCAACATCAATTTTTTTTTGCAGCCTTTATCAACTTCCTCCAAAACTTTAATTTTCTCAGCTAAACTTAAACACACTCGCTTGGACATCTTATTTGATTCTTAAACAAAAAGAAACTGAACCTGAATTTGCGAATTACTAGGCCTCGACTATAAAATGGGTTTTTTCCCCGGGTTTCTATAAAATGGGTTATTCCCCGGGTTTCTCACAGAAATCTACCTGATTTATTACCAACCATTAGGCGTTATAAACGCGTTAAGAACCTTTTCAAAAGAATGCGTCATAAAAATGGAATTCGTGTTAATGTTAGATAAAAATGGGAAACCCGAAATGGCCAAGATCTCAATAAATGCATAAAAATTTATACATAAAATTCCGGTAAAAATTTTATTATATAGAGTGTTACTATTTTACAGATTCACTATATGCAGGGCTTTTTACATGAAATTTCATTAAAATATTCTAGGTCTTGAAAAAATTGCACTATAAAGAGTTTTTCACTATATAGACTTTCACTATAAACAGTGTCGACTGTATTTTAATTTTATCCAGCAGTCGACAACATATTGTTGATTTCCCTAAGATCTTAGACAACAATAGTCTAAAGATGCACTAGAAATAGTCACCAACGAAAACATCCAAATAGAAAGCACAGACATAGAACCGGCACTTCGACAATTAGAGCAGCATCTCGTTCAGCAAATAACCCAATTGGCCAAGGACATCTTTGCGCACCATAGAATACCAGACGAATGGCGGACGAGCATCACCGTCCTCATGTTTAAAAAGGGAGACAAAAACTGCCAGAGAACTATAGAGCCATAAACTTACTCAATACCACACTGAAACTAATAACTAAAATAATTACCAATAAAATGAATAGTATCATCTCCCTGTCAGATGAGCAACAAGGTTTTAGAACAGGAAGATCGTGCACCGATGCAGTTTTTGTTATAAGACAAGTTGCAGAAAAATTCATTGAATATAATAAACCTGCATACATGTGTTTTATAGATCTCCAGAAGGCATTAGACCGCGTCCAGCTACAAGATGTTGTACACTTACTATATAACAGACAAGTACCCTACAACTTAATTAACATCATATAAAATATATATAGCGCCAAGAAGGTACAAGCCAGAATCGATGGAGAACTAACCAGAACAATACCCGTAGAAAAAGGAATCCGACAGGGTGACTCTCTGAGCCCACTACTATTCAACGTGGTGATGGATGAGATCATAAGACAAAACCACCAACTAAAAGGTTACAAGATGGGCAATCGAAATATTACAATCCTTTGTTACGCTGATGATGCAGTACTGGTGGCGGAGAACGAGGACGATCTACAACGGCTACTACACCACTTCAACTCTGCAGCTAAATCTCTTAATATGATAATATCTGCCTCTAAAACAAGAAGCCTGACGACATCTAAAACACCCATCAGATGTAAACTCGTTGTTGACGACCAAATTATCAAGAAATGACATTCAAATACTTGGGCAAAGCGCTTTCTGGACACGGGGATGTCGAATCAGAAATAAGACAACAAACAAACAAAGCATTGAAGGTAGCCGGGTGCCTGAATGACACTATATGGAACAATAAACACCTACGAATCGGGACCAAGTCAAGAATTTATAAAACTATCGTAAGACCAATAATGACATACACAGCAGAAACCCGGCCAGACACAACAAAAACTAAAAGGATACTTGAAACATGCGAAATGAAAGTCTTAAGAAAAATAGTCGGAAAGACTATGTTGGACAGGGAGCGAAATGATAACATTAGACGAGCATGTCAAGTGGAAGAGGTTAACAAGTGGATCCTCGAAAGAAAACGCGAGTGGAATGCACATATAGACCGAATGGATCAAGAAAGAATCGTGAGAATTGCAGGCGATAAATCACCAGTGGGAAGAAGAAGTGCGGGAAGGCCACGGAAAAGGTGGAGCGATAACCTTACTATCAATTACGATTAGGCAAGCTACGAAGAAGGAACAGGCAACTGTGCCTACAATGAAGAAGGAAGAAGAAGAACATAGTTTCCTTCAAGAGAGATACACTTATTACAGCGATCATGTGGATACCTTTCATGTGGTACGATTTATGGAGTTCTCTGAACTAAGCCTCAGTTGCCCATTAGACTTCTCCATTTAAGTCAAATCTCTTTCCCTGGTGCCACCTTTTCAAATTTGGAAAGAGATAATAATCACTGGGGGCTAGATTTGGTGAATAGAGCACATGAGACAACTCATAGCCCAATTGGTCTAATTTCACCATCGATTTTATAGAGTCGTGAGCTAGCGCATTATCTTGGTGAAATAACACTTTTTTCTTCACTAGATGCGGTCTTTTATTCTTGATTTCACCATTGAAACGGTCCAATAAACAAACGTGATGGTTCGCCCCTTCTCAAGATTGTCGATCAGTATTATTTTATGTGCATTCCAAAAAATACTTCCCAAAACTTTTCTAACAGTTTATGTTTTTGCGCGCTTCGGTCTGCTTTCATGCGGTTCCAGCTACTCTGCGGACTATCTGCGTGTAGTGAGTGATCCATGTTTTGTTCATTGTTACCAATCGACGCAAAAACTCCTTTGGATTACGTCAAGAATGCTAAGTACCGAATCTTCGACACGTTGCTGTTTTTGATCTGGATCGTAAAAGTGCGCGGCACTAATCGGGCACATAGCTTAATCATATGCAAATATTCATGCAAAATATGCCTCACGCGTTCCGTTAATTTCTCCACGATGTCAGATATCTCTCTCAATTTCACTTTGCGGTCATTCAGAACAAGATGGAGGGTTTTGTGGAGTGACTGCTTCATTGGACAAAAGTGGTGCATCGTTGGTACTTGTATGACAGCATTTAAGTTCACTAAATCATAGATATATAGTTGCTTTCGATGGAGCAGATATGCCATTACCCCTCTCAACCGATTCTTGAGTTTTGTCTGTATTTTTTTCCATCAAAAAGCCATGTTTAATCAACACACGAAATTCTTTTTGTTTCATCGTTTTGCAAATCTACAGCTTTGCAGATGACAATACGCTTATCTCTTCATTCACTTTGAACTCTCGGACATCGGCTACTCAGAAGAATATCCTCAGACAGCGGGAAGTCGTTCAACTTAACAAAGACCTGGAAGAAATTCTATCTTGGGGTGACAGTAACCAAGTGGAATTTAGCGCTACAAAAACCCAGGCGGCAGTTTCTTCTAAAAAAGTTAGCGTTGCTAAACCCGACATAGTTATGGCGGGGCATTCCATTCCTCTAACATAGTCACACAATTTGTTGGGCGTTAATTTGTCAGCAAATACCAGGTGTACAAGCATGAAATGCGGATTTCAGACAACAGAAGGTGCACCAATGCAGTTTGTGCTATAAAGATTTGACACTGCGCCATTTTGTTGTGTCATCAACAAGTGTCAGAGGCGCACGAGTGATAAATTGGCAAAGTGTGTTGTTGTGTTCAATATGTCGAAATTTAAACCGAACAAAGAGCATTCGCGGACAGCATTACTTTTTTGTTTTCATTTGAAGAAAACTGCTATTGAATCATACCGATTACTTCGAGAAGCTTATGGTGAATATACTCTATCGCAAGATACGTATGAACGATGGTTTCGGCATTTCAAAAGTGGTGACTTCGATGTTGCAGACAAGGAACGTGGAAAACCGCCAAAAAAATACGAAGTTGTGGAATTGCAAGCATTATTGGACGAAGATGATTCACAAACACAAAAACAACTCGCCGAGCAATTGGGCGTTAGTCAACAAGCTGTTTTCAATCCGCTACGAGAGATGGGAAAGATTCAGAAACCTGTAGATTGGTACCACATGAGTTGAACGACAGGCAAATGGAAAAGCGCAAAAACACGTGTGACTTTTGCTGAGTTGGTACAAAAGGAAGTCGTTTTTGCATCGTATACTTACAGGGGATGAAAAGTGGATTTATTTTGAGAATCCCAAGCGGAAAAAAATCATGGATAAACCCAGGTGCACCATCCAAGTCGACCGCAAGACCGAATCGCTTTGGCAGAAAGACGATGCTCTGTGTTTGGTAGGACCAGAAGAGCGTGGTCTATTATGAGCTGTTAAAAACCTGGGGAAACGGTTAATACTAGACGTTACCAACAACAATTGACCGATTCGAACCGTTCGCTGCTTGAAAAAAGGCCAGAATACCGAAAGAGGCAACACAAAGTCATGACAATGCTCCATCACATACGGCAAAACCAGTTCGCGACACGTTGGAAGCACTCAGTTGGGAAGTTCTATCCCATGCGGCTTACTCACTAGACTTGGCTCCTTCCAATTACCATTTGTTTGCATCGATGGGTCACGCACTTGCTTAGCAGCGCTTTGGTTCGTACGAAGATGTGAAAAAATGGCTCGATGAATTGTTCGCCACAAAAGGGGAAGATTTTTACTGGCGTGGTATTCACAAATTGCCCGAAAGATGGGAAAAATGTATAACAAACGATGGAGCATACTTTGAATAAAGCACTTTTTATCATTCTTCCGAATTTAACATGTTTTTTTAGAAACAATATGCGCATTTCATACTTGTACATCTGGTATGTCCTGCCATGAACATGTCGCAATCATAGCAAGGAGAGCTTCTCAAAAGTTGGGAATATTATTTCGAACCAGAAAGCTTTACACTCCACAACAACTGTTAATTCTTTACAAAGCTCAAATTTGACCTGCTCCCATGTTTGGGGCTCCGCTCCTAAATATACATTGCATTTGTTGGATTCTATTTAGAGAAGAGCTGTACGTCTGATTGGAGACCCGGAACTGACCGGCGGCCTTGATTCGCTGGAACATCGAAGAACGGTTGACGAATTGAGCCTATTCTATAAGTATTTTCATGGAAAATGTTCGAAGGATGTAGCCCGCTTAATTCCTCCCAGAGCGGTGCATGTTAGAAATACACGTCGCGCTAATACTTCACATCCGTATGAGGTTCAGCTTGTTACTCCTCGTACAACGCTTTTCAAGCAGTCTTTTGTATGGAGAACATCATCACTTTGGAATAATTTGCCCAGGACCGTGTTTCCCACCGAGTATAATTTACAGCGAATCAAGAACAACATGAATCGCTTTTTCCGCACACGTGTAGCTCCTGTAGCGCTTTAGAGAGTTCCCTGTGACACGTGTGCTAAACCCACATAAAAAAAGTAGCGTCACTCAGACACCTGTAATTCGCAAACTAATAGACAAAATGTCGTGAAAAGTATTCACGAATCTTCTGAGAGTTGACATTAACTGAAAATTATAGGATTTCTTGTTTGTGCTGCCATCTCTCGGAAAGTCTCGCTGCTTTTCACCCCATGTAAGCAAATGAGAAGTATTAAACGGGAACTTGTATCTAGAATCTAAAATGTTCAGAACAATGTAGACAGCGGCAAAACACCAAATAAGATAATTCTTTTTTTTGTTATTCGCTAGGAATGCTTTTTTTTTCGTTTTTCAGTTAGGAGTAGTTTTAGAATTTTAAAGTGATTTAAAATAACCGGTCAAGTGCAAGTTGGACTTGCACAATTAGTGTTCTGTACCTTTAAACTAAAAATTAGCTACCTAATAACCAAAAAAGGGATCTAGCTCAATCTAGAATCTAGTAGTAAGAGTTTAAAACAAATATTTGTTTAATTATAAACAAATAAAATAAATTTATTTTGTCTTCGGTACCTATCCGTTAGTCATCATGATATTATTGATTGCACCGAATACGTATTGATATTTCGTAGCTCTTAGTACCAGTTGAATTCCCAACTTTCCAAACCTTCACCATTCTCTTATACCACATAGTTCTTTTTAGTGTTCCGTACGGAACACTTATAAGATCACTTCGGTGTCTGTCTGTCCGTCTGTCACACCCGATTTTCTCCGAAACTATTTGTCATAGAAAGTTGAAATTTGGTAATAATATACGAATTGATGGCCTCATCAGAGCCATGTAGTTTTGAAAGTTAAATTTTGACTTAAGGTGTTAGTTTTGGGGGGTGAAATCGGAAGTGAAAAAAAAAATTTTTAGTAGGTAATCGAGTGTGGTGTCAAATAAAAGCTTGTGAAAACACGAGTAAAAAATATATATAATGTAATACTTGCGCGCACTTTCCTTTGTATTATTTTTAAAAAATCGCGAAAAATCGCTGTCCATCCGCCTTATCTCGAAAAGTACTTATCAAAATATTTTGAAAAAATTCTGAAATATTCTCTACGGGGTGTAGATTGAACGAAAATTATTACGAGTGCTTTACCTGTAATAATTTATCTGGTATATAATAAAAAAACAGAAATTTCAAGGTCATTAATTTTCAATAAAGATTGGAAATAAACTTTGTTGAAAACTCATTTGGGGTTTGTTTTGTGAAGTCACTGATCATTTTATACTTCCGTTACAACAGTTTTTATTTTAAAAGCAATCAACGTACGGAACACTAATTGCGCAAGTTCAACTTGCACTTGACCGGTTATTTTTTATACCAAAACAATTATCAAACTTTCAAAACTATACGGCTCTGATTGGGCCATCAATTCCTATATTAGTGCCAAATTTGAACTTTCTATGTCAAATCGGGTGTGACAGACGAACAGACCCACGGACACCGATGTGATCTCATAAGTGTTCCGTATGGAACACTAAAAACATAACCACTTTGGTCTGTTTCATTGGTTCCTACCTTTCCTACCTGCCATCCTGGGCGGTGATTTACCTTCGCCTACTTGAACTATACATAATTGGTTTTGAGTTGAGAATAATAAGTTAGAAACGTGTTTTACATAAATATTATAATTACTTATCCCATTCGATCTAATGATCAATCTAACTGTACATTAAAAATGGGGTAGCTGAGCATAGAAAAGTAATCTTTCTTTTTATTTACTTGGGAGAACAGAGAAGAGACTCGTATTGTGTTTAAAAATGAACCTCATTCCATAACAAGTAACTATAGTTTCAAAAAAATTTTTACAAGGATTCAAAAGGCTGTTTATAGTTGCTTCCGAATTTTTCCATTTATTTTCTTTTTAACCGCTCGACTCTTTCTCACCCTCCAGGGTCTCAACAATAATGCTTAAACCACTGGTAGACTTGAGCACAAAACACAATCGTAGCTGTGTGTAACAAATTATTTTTTTCTTATCACTACAACTAGTGATTTAATAGAACAAGTGTCATAAACAGTTGATACAACAATATTGAGGATTACCGAGCTATAAGAGAAAACTCAAAGAGCTTTAAATTTTTTTGTACATCGCCTATATTAATACACTTAGTCCGGAGTTTCTTGAGTCGTTTTATTCAATCGAAAAAAAATACTCCTCAAAAAACGATAGAGTGGCTTTTAATTTATTATTTAAGGAAAATTTTAAGTTCTTGAGGTTTTTCCTCAGATCTTTTAACAAAAAAAAATCGTACGGCTCTAAATCAGGGCTATAGGGTGGATATTGTAACTTGGTAAATCCACAGCTTACGGTAATTGCTTAAACTGTGGGATTCTTATGGACCTTGCAATTACCGTGTCCGACTTTATGGCTGGATTCCAGTAGAACACCCACGTCACATTGTCTGTGACAAGTTGCGAAAAATAACTTACCGTTTTCTAAAGAGCCCACAAATCTAGAACATTTTTTTCCTCGCCAGTTCCTGCCCTGGTGTAAGGAATTTGGAAATCCATAGTGCAGAAACTTTTTTCATCCCTATATCTAAGTGAATAATTCTGAAAACTGTAGTTTGAGATACTCCAGCTTCTTCAAAAAGCCCTCGTGTCTTCATTTATCGATCCGACAGCAGCAGATCCTCAACCAGCCTGACTGTTTTCTCATTTCTTAAAGCAACTCGTCTTCCTGATTTGGGATCACCCTGAATTGAGTTTCGACCCCATCAAAACTGTTAAGACCAAAATTTTGCTTGAAAATAAGATGGGTCTTAATTGTCGTAAACGTGAGATATTCTTTCATGATTTGGTAATCTGCATGTTGCACTATGGGACAGAATCGTGCGTACCGTCTCAAAAATCTGTAACTTTGTCGTTGATTGAAGTAAATAGCTGAAGTTTGGTACGTAGTATCTCTAATGTATATACTATCAAATAATGGTACATTCGTTGTTAATTTTTAACCGACTTCACGTGTGTTTTTTTTTTGTTCCTTTTTTTTTTTTTTTTTTTTTTTTTAATGTTTGTTCCAATATTACTCCGCCATTTGTGAACCGATTTTAAAAATTCTTTTTTTGTTTGAAAGATATTGCTTGCAGTTGGGTCCCATAAATTTTTTTGGAAATTGGACGGACAAAATGTCCGTCCGAAAAATTAATTTTTGAATATCTCGGCCATTTATAAACCGATTTTCAAAATTCTTTCTTCTTTTTGAAAGAATTTGTCAACAGGCTGAACACATAAAAAAATTTCGGAAATCGGACGGATATTTTGTCCGTCCAAAATATTGATTTTTAGATAACTCTATTGAAAATTTATGAAAATCGGAGGGAGGAAGTCGGTTTTCTTTTTTGCGAGAATTATTTTATATTTATAATATATAAAAAATAATACAAAAATAAAAATGACACTTTTTCATACAAAAACATAGTTTACTTAACTTATTGAATGATAATTATACAGTTTAATGATATCACTATTAAATAGCATATAATAAATGACAAACATCTATTAATCCACTACATAAAATAGAAAAAAAAAAAAAATATATATATATATATATATATATATATATATATATATATATATATATATATATATATATATATATATATATATATATATACAAAACTACAATTTAAATATCTAACAGGTTCTGGCTTCGTCTAATAGTTCCTTGGCAACAGTGACTGATGGTTTTCTGATACTTGATATGTGTGGGTCTGATGTAAATAAAAGACCATGAAATACGTCTTCATTCGTTGCGGACCTAGAGCACTTTCTAGCGTGACATAATCTGATATTTTTGTAATCTTTATTACGAGTTTCTTGGGCATCCTCAGATAAATTACCAATAGGCAGAACAGCAAAATCTCTAATTATACTTTCCCCATATATTAAGATCTTATGTACTGAAGAACGCATGTTATACCACATATATTGTGTAACGTACAATTATGCAGTAGCGCGAGTATATTCACCAAATTTTTCTGGATTTACAGCAATACCGCATGCCAAAGTCTGAAGAATAACATAAAACCTTTTAATAAGATCCTCATTAACTCCTGTTATTTCTAAAGAGCAGTAGTAGTTCTCAAAAAAAACGTCGTGCTGTATTGCCGTCATTGCTATTTCCACTTCCTTACCGGAGTTTATCAACATGCAATCCCATTCGGCTTCGAAATAGACTTTGTACAAGTTTTTTCTTGTCTTCTCTACTTTTTTTTATCTTCCGGAGTTCTCGCAGCCCATTTTTTAAACGAAAGAGTATATGAAATATGTAAAACTAACTCCATGCACCTAATCCATGCATGCAACGTCGACAAACCGTACTCGTAAGCATTCATATTATCTGGCTTTGATTCAATCTTCTCCAAATTATTCATATCGCTTGGTTTAGCCCCACGCACCGTACACGCAGCTCCAGAACTTGTGTCAGTTAGAACTTGTGTAACTTTTCCATCCACCATAGTTGAGAACAGCTCGTGACTTATTTCAATTAGCTGGTCCCCCATGTGTATCTCAGAAATTTTCAAATTATTAATTTGACCCCGAATATCACCGACCACCGAACGGGTTTTCTCGGGCGTTTCTTTTGCAAATTCCATCAGAATTGGTCGGCAATACTGAATAGAAAAGCAAGCCGAATTTTGCCAAAGAACCTCTTTTGTTTCTGTATCAATCAGCTTTATTCGTACCAAAGACGCTATAAATAAGTTTGCATCTGAGACCAAGTTACTTTCATATGTTAAAATTTGTTTATATTCACTTTGTCCCGATAAACCATCACATCCCCATTTGGTAAACAATTTAAGATTTCTTCTTGTTGGGTTGTAAATATTTTCAATTTTTAAGATACGGGCAGTAGTGTGATCCAGCAAATCTTGTAGATTTACTTTAGCGCCTGTATCGGTTATTTCAATGCTGGAGAGTGGAGGATAACACAGTTTTTTTTGCGTTTGTTAATATATTATATGACGGCAATATATCGAAGTTTTTGTTAATCAGAATTGCTCGAAGTAATCCGTATTGTGATTTCGAAAGATCTAAATCAGCAAAAAGACTTAAAGCTTCATCTGCCGTAAAATATGTTGCATTGCGAGTTTCATGCAACAATTTTTCCTTTATGATCTTTTTTTCATCTCTATCACAATTCCGCATCATTGTAACAACAAATGCTTCTTCCAATTCTCCTTCAGACTGCAATCCTTGGACGTATGCGTTATGTATATTCATGAGTTCATATTCTTGAATTAACTCCATATTCTTCCTTTTTTTCAATTTCTCTGACAGATCTTCATAAGACTTTGATGGACGTCCACGTTCTCTCTTGTAGGTTTGATATCCATTGGCATTTCGTCGAACTGTACCTTAAATTCACCGTCTAACCACGTTGTATTTTTATTAAAGAAACGTTCTTTAGTTCGGTTAGATGTGGTCCAGCGATTGTTAAAAGCTGATATAAGCGATTTTTGAATACTTTTCACAACTAATTCACTTTTTGAAGACGACAAATGATGGTGTTCTTCTAAGTATTTTTCAATATCTTCTCTTTTTGTCCCATGGTCAATGAAAAATTCGCATAATACTCGTCGAGGCACAACAAATTCACTCATTTTGTTGTATAGGTACTTCGCAAATATTGTTTTTACCGAGGTTGGTGAAGACTCTATGTCGAAGCACAATAAAGTACTGGTAAATGACAATTAAATCAATAACTTTTATAGTTCAATTCCGTGAGAAAAATATTATTATCTGCGGGTAGTCACATATTATCGCGTTCTTATATGATATGATATGATTTCCAATAACAGTATTTCCACCTTACCTAAACTTTAATTTAGGTAGTAATCTATCTTTATATATAAAACACAAAAAATGTTTCTACCTACCCAAGGCAGCTCTACTAGGTAGTAGCAGTTCGGCAATAGCAACAAACCGAAAAAAATCACATGTATTTTGTTGGTAGAAAATTCACCACATTGTCAAAAATCACGAGAGCTTCTCTCAAAAAACAACCACTTTATGTATGTATGTAGTCATTCTCTCAAAAAACAACCACTTTATGTATGTATGTACTTCAATGCGGTAGTTTGTAAACAAAATTTTGACAACTTGGTGGGATGTAAACAATAGTCACCTGTTCTAGTGATATTACCTGGTAAAGCTGCCTTGTACCTACCTACCTACTTACATATCTACCTGCCTATCTATGTCCGCTATAGACGCTAGTAGACAATATTATTTAACAATAAAATGTCAGAAATAATCTATTTTTTCGAAAAATCTCCTGAATCAAATCTTAAAATTTTTTTTTAATATTTTGCATTTCCCTCCCACTCAGGTATTTTTCGTCCCATTTAAAAGGGGGCAGATTCGGGCAATTTTTTTTTTTTGCCTTGACTTTTATATGAGCTGCTCTATGTGATGGTATCAAAATTACGACATCGGCAGACATCGCTAACTGTCAAAAGTCTATTTAAAGTTTTTAATAAGGTTAGGATATTTGATACTGCAAAAACAATCGTGTACCTCTCCAGTTTTTACATAAATGTCTACTTAAATGCTTTTTAAATAAGGTACTTAATAACCATTCTAACCATATATCACCCTTACATATTTGCATTGAAAATAATGAAAATATGACCATGTAAACTGGTGCAATTCTGTTCTACATAATCGACATTATTTTGAGCGTCAACTTGCAAGTCAAGATTTATTAAGAAAAAATGAGAAATAATCTATTTTAAATTCTATATAATATGTATTAGACATTCAGTTAGATATGTGCATTAACAAAATATTCAATATCGAATATTCGCAAAACCTATTTTTGAGACGGTACGCACGATTCTGTCCCATAGTGCATTGGTTCAATTTACTTTCACTCAACTTTCACAAGAAAAAAAAAATCGTAAAAAACGCAATGAATAAAAAAAATTTCATCAATATGGCGCAGTGGCTAACTCACCCCCCCCCCCCACCTCGTACATCTTTAACAAATTATTGAGTTTCTTTTTTTAAAAAAGATGTAATTTGTCAAAAAAATTAAATAATTAGTTAACAATGATAATTATTGTCCAGGGAAAGAGAAATACTGCTCAGTTTGTAGAAACTAACAAAACCCTAAAAAGTCTATCAAAGAAGATAAAACCAAAAACAGTTAGAGACAAAAATAGAAAAAAATTGTAGAAGAGGACAAAAACATGAAAGCACTCCGACAAAACCTAAAAAAAAACACAACTTAAAGAATGAAAATGGAGAAGATGTGAAAGATCACGAAAAAAAAAAAAACACACATGATTCAAACATACTTTCAAAACTTGTATAAACAAAAAAAACTGCCCACCAAATGATCTCAAAAACCGTCAAAATAGAAAAATAATTATTGTTAACTTAGAAGAAATACCAGAGATAACAGATGAAGAAATATTAACAAATCTAAAAACTAGGAAAAGCAATAAAACACCAGGACCTGACGGAGTAGTAACAGAATTGATAAAAGAAAAAGGAGACTTAGTAGTAATACAGATGCTGAAACTCTTATTCAATAAATGTCTAGAAGAGAAGACACCAAAAAATTGGAACACAGCTTCAACAATTTTACTTTTTTAAAAAAGGTGATAACACTAAGCTAGGCAATTACCGTCCAATAACATTACTTTCACAAATATACAAATTGTTTACCAAAATAATAACACGGGCTAACAAAAAAAAAATATTTGTAAAAAACTTTTTAAACCAATACATCTAAGTGTTATGTATTTTTGGGTGCTGAAACCGTATCTGGTATCAGTTTTTTTGTATCACCCACAGTTCTCTCACAATACGACATCGATTAAATTTCAAAATACAGAAAATTTTATACATAAAAAATAAAAACTTAAACCGTACTTTTATTTGATTAGGCTACAATTTTTACTCACGATAACATATTTCACTTCAATGCGAATATTTTAACTGCTTATTTTTTTGTATTTCCTTTCCCTTTTCTCTGTGAAGTTTCGTGTATAGCTTTTTCTCCGATGTGATGCATTTTGTTGTTCTCTATGAAGTGACCAACAGTAATCACCCATCATGTTGATATTCCACCTTCCCTGATACCGTTTCTCCATCTCCTTTATGGCCTGATGGAACCGTTCCCCCTGCTCTTCACTCACATCGCCTAAGTTTTTAGGAAAAAAGTCAAGATGGTTGTGCAAGAAGTGAACTTTAAGGCTCATCAGACAACCCAGATTTTTGAACTTGTCTATCATATTAGCTACGATAAGTTCATAGTTAGGGTCTTTCACATTGCCCAAAAACTTAGTCACAACTACTTTAAATGATATCCAAGCCTCCTTTCCCTTTGTAATCATCCTTGTTTCAAAGTTGGAATCGAACATCATTTTACAAATATCAGGCCCAACGAAATACTCCTTCTTTCAGTTTGGCTTCTGATAAATGAGGAAATCTTTTTCACAAATATTTAAAACAATCACCATCTTTAGGCAAGGCTTTCACAAATTGTTTCATTAAGCCTAACTTGATGTGTAGTGGTGGTAGAAGAATCTTTTTTGGGTGTTCTACAGTTTTATGCAAAATGTTCTTCTTGCCAGGTGTTAAAATTTTTCTTACTTGCCATTGTTTTTTGGACCAACGTTGATCCCTTGCTCTGCTGTCCCACTCACATATAAAACATGGAAACTTTGTAAATACCTTTTGTTGACCAAGGATAATGGAGACAACTTTTAAATCTTCACATGGCATTCACTCGCGAACTGTATAGTTAATTTTCTGTAAAATCATGTTAAGATTTTCAAAAGTTTCCTTTATATGGACTGAATGAGCAACAGGCAGTGAAGCATAAGTATTTCCGTTGTGTAACAGAACACCTTTTAAACTAGTTTTTGATGAGTCTATAAAGAGCCTCCAATCTTCCTTCTTGTACTCAATGCCAAATTCGTTCATTAGACTACCAATATCATGGCAGTAAACCAAATCCTCTTCCTGTTTGAAAAACTGAGCAAACTGTTGATCTCTTATTCTATAACGGTAAATAGATGTTCTAGATTCCAATAAATGTTTTTCTTTCAGCCTAGAAGCAAGCAATTCTGCTTTTTCCTTAGTCAAACCCAAATCTCCCACTAAATCATGTAATTGAGCTTGTGTAAACAACTCTGGTTTTAAATTGAAAGTCATCATCATCCGGTCGACTTTCATTAAATTCGGGACTGGACTGTAAGACGTCATCAATAGACTAATGTGGCTCAGGGACAGGAAGTCCCGGCCCATGCCCTACCAGCCGATTAGCTGAAGTAAAGTTAGGACAGACAATTACTTTCTTATTTTTGGAGTTATATCCAAAAACATCAACGCTGCAAAAATAACAATCATTTGAATGATTTTCTTTTTCTCTCCATACCATGGGTACAGCAAATCTAAAAGCTTTCTTTTCTTTCTTATACCATTTCCTAAGATCCTCGACACAAACATAACATACTTTATGAGGAGTCCAACATTTTTCTTGATTACCGATTTCTACACCACAATATGCAAAGTCTACTTTTTTTACAAAGTCAGTAAAGTTTCTTTGATGTTTTTAACTACAAACTCACCACATATGTAACAAAAAGTGTTGGGAGAGTTTTTACAACCACGATTAGCCGTACTTTGAGTGTGAATTAAAGCACATGGGTTAAACACTGCAATGCGAGGTTATATTAATTGGAAGAAAACAAACAGCTGTTACATTTATCGGAACTGCCAACCTAATAAACATTTGATTTTACTGCCAACATTATAAAATTCTGATTTTATTGCGAACCTAATAACATTCGAATGATAAAAAATAAACTTTTCACATTTTGAATATTAAAATATGAAAAATTGGTGGGTGATACCCCCCCCCCCCAACCAAGAAACATAGGAATAAAGTAAAATTATCAAAAAAGTTTTTTCATCGTTGGCCTATGTAATTAATAGATTGGAAAACAAGCTGGAATTAAACCAGTCGGTAGAATAGGCCGGCTTTAGGAAAAGTTTTAGTACTTGTGATCATCTCTTAACTGTCAGAACTTTAATAGAGAAAGAAAACTTGTACCTGGTATTTATAGATTATCAAAAAGCCTTGTATAACAGCAGAATCGACTTATATATACTCGGTTCATAAGAACAATTTACAACAAGGCTCAAATTAGAGTAGAACGGAGAGTAAAACAAATCCTATACCTATCAAACGCGGGGTAAGACAGGGAGATTCCATGAGCAAAACTATTTATGGCAGCATTAGAAGAAGTTTTCAAGGAACTCGAATGGGAAAAAGGGGGATCAATATAAATGGAGAAAACTGAAATCATCTGCGTTATGCTGATGGTGCAGATTATTTTGATAACATAAAGGAGATGATTTCTGAACTACAAAACAAATCAGAGAGGGTAGGACTACTACTGAATAGAGATTAGACAAAGGTTATGACAAACGAAGACAGTCCGCGAGGCTTGAGAACAGAGTACAGAATACTTGAATACGTAGAAGAATACGTCTACCTAGGGCAAATAATAAAGTGTGAAAAAGCAAATCAAACGGCAAAAGTATAGCGAAGAATCAGACTGGCATGGGCAGCATTTGGAAAACAAAGAAAAATACTAACCTACAAAATAATTTTGAATTGTTGTGGCTGTTACTTGATGGAAATTCATAACGAATGTAATGAAAGACTGATATTGTAAAATTTCCGCTTTATTTAGTTTCACTGAAACTGTATGATGCGTTTCGCTATACTATAGCTTCTTCTGATACAAAATGATATTTGAATATTAGTGTTGTTACATTTATACAAATATCCTAAGGTAGATAGGTAATAAAATTAATACTATATGCTAATGAATATTGCTGGGAAATCCATTCTGAATATTAATTGTATAAATTGAGTAAGGGGGAGTTACCATCTGCCAGACAGGTATATTTTTGTTCGTTTAAGATTATGTCTGAATTTTTAATTCTATTTATTTCTAAATTTTCTAATAGGTTTAATTTTACGCCTTTGTTTTGTATGTGTAGAATTTTAAATTTATCGTCAAAAAGATGATTTGATTCTGTTGAATGATTACTGTACGCTGAGTCAGTTTTGTTTTTTAAATAGCTTCTTTTATGTTCTAAAATCCGAGTTTCGAATGAGCGACCTGTCTGACCTATGTAACTTTTATGACAAGAACCACAATTCAACTGATACACTCCAGATTTTTTTGATCTATTTTGTTTTCCCTTTGCGTTTTTAATGAATTTTCATAACGAGTTGTTTATTCTAAAAGCTATGTTGATATTATATTTGTTTAAGTGGTTTTTAATTTTCTCTGACGTGTTACCAAAATAGGTTAGAACATTATATTTTTTCCCTGTGTTTTCTTTCTTGGGATATACTAAAGAAATAGCTTTATTTTTTAATTTTTTGTTTAGAATTGAGTCTATGGTGTCAGGAGAATATCCGTTGTTAACAGAAATTTGTTTTATTAGATTTAATTCGTTATTAAAATCATTTACAGATAAGGGGACACTTACAAGTCTATGTAACATACTGTGGTAAGCTGCCAATTTGTGTTGTAGGGGGTGAACTGATTTTATGTTTATTGTAGTATCTGTATGTGAGGGTTGGTGAAAAATAGAGAATTTGTGTTTGTTGTAATGTCTGGTTATCGTTAAGTCAAGAAAATTAATTTTATTGTCTACTTTTAGTTCCATAGTGAATTTAATATTTTTATGAATTGAGTTTATATAGTTAAAAACACTGTCAAGTTGACGCTCTGTACCATTAAAACAAGCAAAGATGTCGTCTACATATCGGTACCAGTACAAAAATGATTTGCTAAATTCTTGACGATGAATGGATTTGCCAGCAATATTCATTAGCATATAGTATTAATTTTATTACCTATCTACCTTAGGGAATTTGTATAAATGTAACAACACTAATATTCAAATATCATTTTGTATCAGAAGAAGCTATAGTATAGCGAAACGCGTCATACAGTTTCAGTGAAACTAAATAAAGTGTAAATTTCACAATATTTGTCTTTCATTACATACAAAAGAATTCCTCTGAAACTAAGAAAGATGGTATTCGATCAATGCGTTCTACCGGGTCTCACCTACGCAGCCCAGACATGGACCTTGACTAAGAAGAAAATGGACCAACGGAGTAAAACACAGAGAGCAATGGAACGCCAGATGCTGAATATTTGATTACAAGACGGAATCAGAAACGAAAGTATACGACAAAAGATCAGAGTGATACGACGTAAGAGAACGGATAGCAAGTTTGAAATGGAGTTGGCCAAGTCACACAATGAGACAACAAGATGAGAGATGAAATAAAAGAATACAAGAGTGGAGGAGGTCATGTTTGGGACAAAGATCCAGAGGAATTCCCTAAACAATATGGAAAGGTGACTTGAAAAGAACAGCTGGTTTAGGATGAATCAGAAAGAAGCAGAATCGGAAAGGATGGAAAAAGGAAGGGAAAACCTATGTCCGACACTGGATGGAAGAAGGCTTATTATATAGATAGACAGATAGAACAATTATTGTTATAAAATATTGAAATAACAAAAATTTTAGGTAATTTTTAAGGACCACAAAAGATTCCAAAGAGTAGGAATTGATTACCTAAGTTCACATGGTGATGACAACTTAACTAAATTATAAATAACTCGGAAGCCGGAAAAAAATAATTTAGGTGTCTGCAAACAAAAAAAAAATTGTTTATAATTATAAATTTAAACTGTTTTTGCCAAAAGTAATGCAGATCATGTCCGATCCTTATCAGCCCACGTAATATGTGTTATTGTAAAATTGGTATTAGTTTCAGTTAGTAAAGTATGAAATTTTAAAAAACCAGCACAAATAATTTATTTCCGTTTTATGTCGACAATAATATGCACAAAAGGGAATTGTTAGCACCAAAAGTGGGCTAGAACGAATTATTAAAAACGATGTTGATTGAATTATGCAATATTTTTTTTTAATCATTTAAATTAAGTGGATATTATTCTATACGCTTATCTACAGGGTTAGTTAGTTGAGCTTGGCTACTTTGAAAGTTTATTATTTTATCCGTTGTTTAGCGGATGTTACATACACGACATATCAGTTCTGTACCGAGCTCATGCTGCAACTTCACGCTGCCAAACTCAATTCCTGAGCTTGGAGCTGGCGCACAGTGGGACGAAGACCCACTGTGCCACTCTAAATTCCAGCCGCCTTTCAGTTTTTAAGATATTACATTAATTTTTACCGAACAAACACCATATCACAGACAAGAAAATCAATCACTCACACCCTCAACAACATCTACACAACAACACCCCGAATCACCTCTCATACAAGAAAAAATGGAGTCACATGTAGTTGGATAGTCTGGCACCGACTCCACAACAAGAAATCCCATCCCTCGTTTAATCTACAAACAGAGCACGCAACCAATCTTCAACACAATAAACAAGCACATAATACCCCAGTACATAACAGACTTAAGCAAAATCGAAGATATTCACACAATAATACGAGTATATGCAGCAGCAGTCACCACTCTAACACAAAATAATCAAGTACTTGTCAGACATAGCTCTTGAACTTATACCAACAATTTTTTTGTTACATTTTTTTTGTAAATTTGGCTGAAAGATAAAAGTTTCTTTTTTTTTTAAATAATATTCTTTTGGGAGATGAACTTTTGACTCTGTATATTGAAATCTCTGTGCTTCTGAGATCGATGATTCCTGTAAAAATAGTCATTTTAACAGCAATTTTGAGAATTTTGAGTTATTGGCAAATTTTGGTTATTTTCCGTTCTTTTTTATAGTTTTTTTTTCAGCCGGTAAGGAACGAACGGAGAATTTCTGGTTCAATAATATTATTTTAAAGTACGAGTACTTAATAATGAATACTATAAAAATTTTGGAAAAATCAATTTAGTTTTGGCCAATTTTCAATTTATTTAAAAATTTTATTTCTTTATATTTGGAATTTATCAAGTGGGAATTATTTCAAGATGAGGTATATAAAAATGATTAATATTAAACTATAAAAAAAGCTAAAAATAACTAAAATTGGCCAATAGCTTAAAATCCTCAAAATTTTCGTTAAAATGACTATCTTTACAGTAATCAGCGACCCCAAAAACACATATTACCATGAGCAAATTATCGAGATTTCAATGTACACAGTAAAAAGTTCATCGTCCAAAAGAGTATTATTTTAAAAAAAAAGCGACCTTCTTCATCCTTCAGCTAAATTTAAAAAAAAAAAAATTGCAGCTACAAGTTGAAAAGCTATATCTGGCGAGTATTTTAAAAAATAATTTAATGCAATATCTTAAAAATTGAAAGGCCGCCGAAATTTTGAGTTGCATAGTGAGACTTCGTCCCACCGTGCGGCGCGCAGTAGGGCAAAACACCCGAAAAATAGAAAAAAAATCTCCAAAGTACTTCAGTAATATCAGTTGTTTGTGGTGCCAATTCCAATGTATTTTCTCGTGCTGAATCGAGAAGAACAATTCTTAAGTCGATAGGACTAACTGCCTACATGCTATGCCAATTTATTCAACGTTAGTATCCATAAACGTGGTTTTTTCTGAATAATTTGAAAGTTAGTGCAGTTTTTAATGAATTTTCATGCGTCTAAATTGCTTATAACATTTTTAATGGTTTTTATTTTTCAAGGAACTCGTCAAAATTATGCAATCATGCAGCGAACATTACTATATATATTATATCAATTTTTTATTTCCACAAAAATGGAAGTATAATGATAGTTTTTATTTGCCTTAGGTTTTGAAAGCCAGCTCCACTCGCCTCCAAAGAACCTCTTTGCTTGGATAGTAACACGTAGGGTGACACATAGATGTCGCATCTTCAAACGATATGTGTCAAAATTTTATGACATTTCGACGATTAGTTTACAAGTTACAGTGGTTTTAGTGACGCTACTATTGATATTTTCAAAACAATGGAAAAAATAGAATTTCGTTTTTTGATTAAACACTGTTTTTTGATGGGAAAAAATACCGGTCAAGCAAAGCAATAGCTTGATACTTATCAAGCGAGAATTCTGCCCCTGGAAAATCACTCATCATTTCCTGGTATGCTGAATTTAAACGCGGTCGTACAGATAAAAACTATGCTGAACGCTCTGGATGCCCAAATGAGGAACCGGAAAACATCAAAAAATCCACAAAATCCACATGAACCAAAAACAATAAAGTGTTTTTGGTTCATGTGGTGTATTTTTTCATGCAATATGTGACAATGGATGAAACATAGATCCACCACTACACGCCGAAATCAAATCAGCAGACAGATGAGGGGACAGCAGCCGTGTGAAAGCTGCCTGGAGCGACCAAAGACACAACAGTCAGTTGGAAAGGTTTTGGCTTCTGTATTTTGGGATGCGCATGGAATAATTTTCATCGACTATGCTGAGAAGGGACAAACCATCAATAGCGAATCTTATATAAAGTTATTGGTGCATTTGAAGGCAGAAATCGCAAAGAGACGGCCCCAAATGAATAAAAAAAATCTGCTCTTTCATCAAGACAATGCACCCTGTCACAAGTCAATGGTTATGATGGCAACATTGCATGAATTGAAGTTCGAATTGCTTCTCTATCGACCGTATTCTCCAGATTTGGCCCCCGGCGACTATTATCTCCTCGCAGACCTCAAAAAATGCTCGCGGGAAAGAGATTTGGCTCGAATGAAGAAGTTATCGCCGAAACTGAGACCTATTTTGAGGACAAAGACAAATCCTTCTACAAGAAAGGTATATAAATATTAGAAAAGCGTTGGACTGATTGTATCGCTCTTGAAGGAGACTATATTGGTGAATTAAGTCGAATTTTGCAAAAAAAAAAATGTGTTTTAAGTAGCTAAACCAAAAACTTTCAGCGTTAGGTACTATGAGATTCGATTTCCGCAGAGAACGCCACCGAATATCACCGAATGCGATTTCTGTTGATAGTCCAGTAAACAGGGGACAAAAGTGGTCGTTTCAGGAAAAAAAGTTTAGCAGTGTCTCGCTTATAACTTCAGAACTGCGCCCTGCTTATAACGAACCCGTTTATGGCAAATGTCCGCTTAAAACGAACTATTTTATAATGCACGAAAAAACTTCCATAAGCCCAACGCAAATTTTTATCGGTTATAATGAAACCTGGTTATAACGAACTTCCAGATAAAGCGAACCAAATTTGGATGTTTTGTGTCCGTTTATAACGAACTTGCCACTTCCTACGCTCGATGTCGCTCGACTTGATCTAGGGAATTCACCGAACCTTGCTGGGAATCCCTATTCTACATGTTTCCGCCGCGTCGCAAGTTCGAGCAGTATGATTTTCAATTCACTTGTACATATTTGATCAAAGTATCAAAGTGAATGTTTAAGTTTTTATTTTAAAATAAATACACAAAAACATAAACGTTTACTTTAAAAGACAAACACGTTATTATAAGGAAAATAGAAAATGGAGTTAAACAAAGTGATGTTTGCAAACAGTTGAATTTAACTAAATCTACGGTTTCTACCATATGGAAGGAGAGGCAATAAATCTTATCAATCTATGATAAAAGAAATTTTAATTGTAAAAAAGTAAGATAATCTACACATGACCAAGTCGATAAAGGACTCCTTAAACAGTTTAGTCAAAAACGACATGAGCATGTTCCTATTACCGGCTATACTTTACAAGAGAAAGCTAGTGAATTGGAAAGAAAAATAGAGAACACCGAGTTTAACTCTTCTAGAAGTTGGATTGAACGATTTAAAAAGCGACATAATATTAGTGGGGGTAAGATAGTAGGAGAAACTGTAGGAGTGGATATGACTGTTGTTGATCAGTGGTTGACCAATGGCCGGAAATTCGAGAAAGTTATGAATATGTGGACATTTTTTAATGCGAATAAAAAGAATTTGTTTTACAAGATGACGCCTGATAAGACCTTAAAGTTTGTCGGAGGGAATTGTGCTGGTGGAAAATTACACAGGTCAACATTTGATCTAAAAAAAAACACTCGGAGCGGTATGGTCCTTATGGGGTTTTTGGGGTCGCTGATTACGATGAGCGGGTTGGTTAACCTTCATCACATCAGATTCAAGGTCATTTGAAGGTCAAATAGAGAAAAAAACCGTAGGAAAAATCTGAAAAATTTCATGCGTATGTTTTTCAGGTCTCTGAGTCCGAATCCGTAGTTTGTTTGACCTTACGCCTTTTCCCAGAGGTCATTTGAAGGTCAAATAGAGAAAAAACCGTAGGAAAAATCTGAAAAAATTTATGCGTATGTTTTTGAGGTCCCTGAGTCCGAACCCGCAGTTTGTTTGACTCAAGCTGCCTTTCAGAGGTCATTATAGGTCATTTCATCATCAGTTTATGTTTATTTGAAAAATATGTATGGTCATTTTGCGTTGTTAAATTTAATTTTGTTTTTATCGTACACTTGCGAAGCATACAGAGGTTAATTTACGGTACATTTTTATTGATTATATCTTATACATATCATTTTACATTTACGTTAATATATCACAATCAAAAATGTCTTTTATGCTGCTCGGTCATTACAAGGGAATTAATATGTGAAATATAAGCTAAATAATGGCAGGTAGACTGATGCAAGCAAATGTTTTAATACTGTTTAAAGGTACTTATTAGTAAAACTTGAAATATTGTCCATATCAAAAATAGACTATACAAATATTTCGACTAGTTTTGTGACTGTGAAATAGACTTTTAAAATCTAAAAAAAATTTGACCTAATTTTTGTACTCTCGATGTTCGTTCCATATATCTAGTAAATTTAAAGTCCAGCCCGACTGTGTTTCTTGAGGTATAAATGAAACATTGTGCGCTATGTTATGTTTAAATTTCGTTTTATAACTCAATTCCCAATACATTTCAAATTAATAATTCTAATGTCGAACAACCTTGTTATCAAGTAACCCTTAATCTGTATACTTCAATACTTAATCCTTGTCGACAAAGAAACTCTAATACCCAATACCTTTGAACCCAATAACTTATTTGTACAGTAATCCTTATATCTACTTATACTCTCATATTGTCTTATATAATACCTCAATGCGTAAGTTAACTACTAAAAATGTCTCGCTTCAGGCTCCAGCAATAATCTGCCAACATGTTTATCCCCAAACACCTTGATACCTTTTTTCAAATTCACTCAAGTCTTGGTGCATCCTTTCTCCATGTTCTTCGCTAAAATCTTCGAGATTTTCAGGGAACCAATCAAGGTGTGAATGGAGAAAATGCAGTTTCAGACTCATTAAACACCCCATTTCTTTATAATTTTGTACTAAATTTCCAACAATATGTTTGTAATTAGGGGTCTTTATGATTTCCAAGAAATTTAGTCGTTACCTCTCTAAAACTTTGCCATGCTGCTTTTTCTTTGGCATTCATTGTAATGTAACAGAATGAGCGACTGGTAAAGGGGCATAAATATTTCCATTATGTAACAAGATAGCGTTTAAGCTTCTTTTTGAAGAATCTATAAACAGTCGCCAATCACTTGTTGTGTATTCTATACCGTATTCTTGCTAGATTATTCATTTTAGTAAAATATTTTCTGAATGGACGTTCTCTCGAACGATAGACAGAAATTTTTGTTCCTGTGGATAGACAATTTTTTCTTTTAGCCTAGATGCTAAAAGCTCTGATCTATCTTTCGAGAGTCCCAAGTCTCTGCACAGATCACTTAATTCGTTTTGAGTAAATGTTTCGGCTTCCGATATATTTCCTCAACATCTGATTCTTCTGTGCTGAAATTTTCTCTTTCTTCGTGTTCGAATGTTTCATCTGGCATATCTTCATCAGTTACCACTTCTTGTCCCAATTCATTAATTTCCATGATATGATCAGAATTTGTTTCAATAAGAACTGGTAAAGTCACAGATGTTACACGTGCATATGAAATAGAATCCTTATTCTTTCGGTTGTATCCTTTCAAGTTTGTTAAGCAGAAGTAACAGTCGGTGGTATGGTCTGTTGGGGGTCTCCATATCATTGGCCGAGAAAATACCTGGTTGTTAATTCTATATAGAACATTGCGGCATTTATGACATATAGATTTTGGTGTGTAAGAGTTATCCAATGAGCTTGTATCAATATGATAAATTTGTTGATATTTTACTTTTAACGAATCTGAAAACATGAATTTCTTTTGTGGAATATACTCCCGACAAACAACACAAAAATTGTCGAGTTTAATGGAACATGACGAATTTCTTGTAGCCAAGTTTCCCACCAATGTAGAGCTACGGCCGCATGATGACGACGCCTGCGGGCCCGCTTTCCCACCCTGACCAGCCGCCGATTCTGGGTTTCCAGGAACCTGTCTCGTAATTTTTTTAGGAGTAGTTGCCATGACAGCATAAACGCCGTAACCCAGGGACTTCGCCGGATAGTGAGACAACTCCGTTGCCCACCGTCACCACGTGGAGGTGCCCTGGGTGCAACTACACCTTAATACTGGAGTTTAAACCGAGACTGAGCTAAATTTATAAAAAAGAAGAGAATAAATAATTTCGCGAGGAATGAAAAAGCATTTTATTGTCAAAGTAAAACTCCAAATATATATACAAAGATACTTAAAATGACCACCGTATATCTTTTGAGCATAAGATCATGCAGGATTTGAACTGAATGATCTGAAAAAATAATAGATGAATTTTTTCAGATTTTTTCCACGATTTTTTCTCTATTTGACCTTCAAATGACCTTCAAATGACCTCTGGGAAAAGGCGTAAGGTCAAACAAACTACGGATTCGGACTCGGACACCTCAAAAACATACGCATGAAATTTTTCAGATTTTTCCTACGGTTTTTTCTCTATTTGACCTTCAAATGACCTCTGGGAAAAGGCGTAAGGTCAAACAAACTACGGATTCGGACTCGGGGACCTCAAAAACATACGCATGAATTTTTTCAGATTTTTCCTACGGTTTTTTCTCTATTTGACCTTCAAATGACCTTGAATCTGATGTGATGAAGGTTAACCAACCCGCTCATCGTAATCAGCGACCCCAAAAACCCCATAAGGACCATACCGCTCCGAGTGTTTTTTTTTTAGATCAAATGTTGACCTGTGTTATCAAAAGAAAGGATTACCGTGTTAGTAACTGCAAATATGTCTGGAACAGAGAAAAGAAAATTGTTGGTGATAGGAAAGTCCGCCAATCCCAGGTGTTTTAAAAACAAACATTTACCAGTAAAGTACAAATCAAACAGTAAAGCCTGGATGAAAAGTGACATTTTTTCTGTAACTCTCTTGGACGCTATAAACTTTATCCATATGGCCTGGCAAAGAGTCAGTAGAGAAACCATTGCAAATTGTTTTAAACATGGCGGATTTTTAAGGAAGGAATGTAGATATGACTCAGATGATGAGCTACCGTTGACTCAGTGGATTGAAGTTTCTGAACATATATGGAGTAGTTTTTGTGACCTTGACAATTATATAAACACTATTTCTTTTTCAAATAAAATTATACAAACGAAAATTACTGATTCTAATGTATAAACTACGTATTTAATGTTTTCGTTTATACTCATATACGAGTATGTACCAACATACATAATGATAACTTTAGTGTGACTTGTTTTATTTCCCATTGAACGTTTTCTTTTAATTTAATAATTATTATTATTATTATTCATTTTTCTAAGCATTAGCTCCTAATCTAAATAAAAAAGTAGTGAAAAATGATATTAGATTTTGTTTACTGTTTGTAACGAACTTTGGAAATAGCCAACCATTTTTAGTGATTTTTTGAAGATCGTTATCAACGGACTTCATTGAACTATATATAAACTACATTAAATTTTCTTACAGATTATATTCTATAGATTTTTTTATCAGTCAAATTGTTTAGCCGCTAGAGTCTTTTGAAATATCAACTAATTAAATTATTTTAAACAAGGATATCGAGAAAATAGAGCTCCAAGCGAGAAACGAGGGAGTGCCCTTGGCTTAGCCTCATGTCCGAAATTCATTAAATTTGAAGGTGCTCTCGCGACTAAATCGTTCATCTGGGAAAAAACCCATAGAACATAATTTGTTGAAAATTTATGTACTCGTATATATGTTATTTGTAGTTTATTTTTGTATGGGAGTGCTTTTATAGAAAAGTGCGTAGTTTTCAAGTTATAAGCGAAAAATTGAAAAAAGAGCATTTTTTGCCTTTTTTTTTGCACTTTACTCATATTCACAACTTTTACTAGATAGCAAAGTTAAAATTCGGAATCAATACCCCAAAAAACATAAAGAACAGACTTCTATATTTTTCCCTGAAATGACTACTTTTGTTCCCTGTTTACTAGACTATCAACTGTGTTCAAAATTCAGGGATAACAAAAACTGTCACCATACCTTCACTTTCATAGTAGTAAAAATCGGTAACTCTACTACCCAAGTGTGTTATGAGTTAGCTCAACCCTGACTGTCTTAAGATAAACTGAATATGTTGGTATCTGAATCAATTTTACAATTCGTGATAAAGAAATATAGAACATGCCGTTTAGGAGCTGTAGCCTGCCAAAATAGAAGAAAATGCAATTTTTTCATGTAAATATCTCGAAAAGCGTTGAAGTTATGTCTTGAATAATCTACACAAAAAATGCTAATCCCAATACTTACAAACATACAACTTCTATTTAAAATAACAAAATTGATATCGGTTACTGTGGTAAAATTAAGATCTATAAACCATCTGTCTCCTATATATCCAAATCAAATTCTACACGAATTCCTTGGTAATATACTTTTTAATAGACACTTGTTGTGACAAAACCTGTATATCTAACAAGTACTTCTTATATCTCATGATGTCATATACCCTTATTAAATAGAAAAAAATATATAAACACAGGTATAAAATTAAATAATAGTATATTAATCTTATTTAATAGTTGTATTCCTTCATTTGATTTAATGACTATTATACAATTTATTGTACTAAAATTACTTATTTAAAGTAGTTATTTCTTTACATCATGCAAAAAAAAAAAATCAGTTCTGGTTAATATTAAGGTTGCTAGAACGCTAAAATTGAATGCCGTTAAAAAATTGACATTGAAAATAAACACAAAAACTGTGGTTAACCCCGAAATCATGATATATTACAAATCAAAACATTGGTAAAGTAATTGATAAAAAATTATATAAACAAAAATGTAAGATACCAATTAAAAATTCTTACTAGGTTTTGAGATTTCTGAATATTTTGCTTCTTTAAGCCAATAATGCTTGGATACAGTACTCCATCTCGAAGGTTGCAGACGTTCTCTCGATGTCAAAACTTGGTCATTTGAGACTTCGTTCAAAAAATAACGCCTGCAGAACCTACCTTGGGATGTTCAAATAAGTCAAAGGTGGAATCCGCACGTAGAAAATTTTATTCGAGAATTTTTTTTTAGTAATTGTTTAAACCATCAAACAGAAACAATCAAATTCACTATTCAAAAAAGAGAAAAAGGCTTTGTTTACAAGGTTACTAACTATATCAACCTGTATTTCTTGTCATCCCATCTTCTTTGGAATGTTAAATATTTTTAAAAAAATCCGCAAAACGAAAAGAATCGAAGAAATTCAGCTTGAGTATGACTTGAGAATTAACAAATTACTCTTAGAAGGAGAGTCATTTTAGGATATATAACAATCCCCCACATTGGAGTCATTTAAAAATATCTGTGTCAAAGTTCAAAACGAAAAACTTAATATGCCAACAAAGACAGCGAAAAGAGAATGGATGACCCAAGAAGTGTTGGGACTTATGGATGAAAAAAGACGGTATAAAAACGATAACAAAACTAAATATAAAGAGATCAGTAAACAGATTCGAAAGCTTGTGGCCTGCTAAACGTGGCTTTTTATAACGCCCCACGTTGACGGCGTCATTTTGTAGCCCCTCCTCTCTATACTTTTTTTTTATAATTTCTGAGAATGGATTGAGTGGGTATTAATATTAAAAGAACTAAAGAAATTAAACATACACTAGCTCAGTTTTTCTTGGTAGAGTAATATGGGTAAGAGATAATTTTTGTAAGTCTTTTGGAAATAGTCTCTACAGTTGTTTAAAATTTTTGATTTGTACAAATTTTGGGCACCATTCATTTTAAATTAAAAAGGATCTAACTACAGCTAAAAAAATGAAAAAACACTGAAGGGTTATGTAGTTGTTAAGGAAAATTTTGATATGGTACAACCCTTTTGTCCTGAAAAGTAAAATAGGTGGTAAAGTGAAACACTAGCCTTAAACAAGACAAAAAAACCGATCAAGTGCAAGTTGAACTTGCACAATTAGTGTTCCGTACTTTGATTGTTTTTAAAATAAAAAATTTTGTTAGGGTGGTATAAAATGATCAGTGACTTCACAAAACACACCCCAAATGAGTTTTCAACAAAGTTTGTTTCCAATCTTTACTGAAAACTGTTGACCTTGAAATTTTGTTTTTTTTTATATACCAAATAAATTATTAAAGGTAATGCACTCATGATAATTTTCGTTCAATCTATATCCCGTGGAGAATATTCAAGAATTTTTTCAAAATTTTTTGATCAGTACTTTTCGAGATAAGGTAGGGGACAGCGATTTTTTAAAAGTAATACGAAGAAAAGTGTGCGCAAGTATTACATTATATACGAGTATATATATATATATATATATATATATATATATATATATATATATATATGTATATATATATATATATATATATATATATATATATATATATATATATATATATATATATATATATATATATTTTACTCGTGTTTTCACAAGCTGTCATTTGATACCACACTCGATGACCTAGTAAAAAAATTTTTTTTCACTTCCGATTTCACCCCTCAAAACGAACTCCTTAAGTCAAAATTTATGTTACGGTGGTATAAAATGATCAGTGACTTCACAAAACACACCTCAAATGAGTTTTCAACAAAGTTTGTTTCCAATCTTTACTGAAATCTGATGATCTTGAAATTTTTGTTTTTTTTTATATACCATATAAATTATTAAAGGTAATGCACTCGTGATAATTTTCGTTCAATCTACACCCCGTGGAGAATATTCCAGAATTTTTTTTCGAAATTTTTTGATAAGTACTTTTCGAGATAAGGCCCGGGACAGCGATTTTTCGCGAATTTTTAAAAATAATACAAAGAAAAGTGCGCGCAAGTATAATATTATATATATATTTTTTACTCGTGTTTTCACAAGCTTTCATTTGACACCACACTCGATGACCTAGTAAAAAAATTTTTTTTTCGCTTCCGACTTCACCCCCAAAATCTAACCCCTTAAGTCAAATTTAATTCTCAAAACTACATGGCTCTGATGAGGCCATCAATTCCTATATTATTACCAAATTTCACCTTTCTATGTCAAATAGTTTCGGAGAAAATCGGGTGTGACAGACAGACAGACAGACAGACACCGAAGTGATCTTATAAGTGTTCCGTACGGAACGCTAAAAAGGTTTATTAATGACTAAATTAAAAGTTCTAACTTTGCGGTTCTGTTATTATCCTGTATTACAAAAAAACCTTAGCCTAATAGGCGGTATTGCTAGATAGAGTCCTTAAATCAGGATTTTTTAATTAAAACTTTGCTACCCCCGGAGTTGAAGGTTCGTGAGGTTCACTTCACGAGTTAGCAGTTCTATACGATGTGAAACGCACTTATCAGCCGGAAAATAGGTCTACGGATGGATATTCTGATGACTTACGGTTTTCCTACGAGCTTTTAGGCCTGTCCTGGTGGGATGTTCAAAACACAGATGTCTCCCCCTTGGTTACTTCAGTTCCCTTTGGGCTACTAAACTTTTCTTTGGCCTCTAAAGGTGTGGAAATAAACAGGATTCAAAGAAAAAGGCCTTAAATTGAGCACTAAAATCGTTTTCACACTACTCCATCAGTAATACATCCGTACGGCTATTTGATAGTGAAAGCCTACTGGGCGGCTTTCTAAAAAAAGAAGCCCTTACTTTGGCTGAGAAAAAAAAAAACCTCGCTACGGCTACAAGATGTAAAGAGCCTACGACGGCTACTTGTTGGAAAAAGTCCACTACGGCTTCATGTTGGAAAAAAGCCACGTACTCGACTTGGCTCTATGATGGAAAAAAGCCATGATCCGTGTCATCCGGACCCTTAAATATTTTTCTACCTTCCGTATAAATCACGTCTTCAAGATGGCTACTTCCCGGATACAAATGTCTAGCCAATCGACGCATTAAAAACGAATTAAATAAATCCGGTAGAAAAACCCGCAATGCACACTGTAATATAAACGGCCCTTAAATTCGAGTGAACTACACTGCTTAAAAAGTTAGTAAACACTGCCTGATATAAAAAATGGAAAAAAATGTAAATTATAAGGAGAAAAACAGTAACATAACATGATCTTAAAATCTAGGAAAAAATGAATGTTACAAGCTTATAAGAAAGGCTAAAGAAAAGTGGATGGAAGAACAATGTCAGGAAATGGAAGAATTACAGCTAAAGCATGACTATATCAGTATGTATAAAAAAGTTAAAGAAATTACCGGTCAAAATAGTAGACGAACACCAACATATTTAATAAACGGTAATAATCAGAGATTAACCGAACAAAAAGAGCTAGAAGAAGAATGGGATCAATACATTAAAAATACCTTTGATGACGACAGAGAATTACCAGAACTCATTATGGACGGAATTTCTTTAAATATACTCCCAGCAGAGAGATGCAATAAAACATGCAAAAACTGGAAAGGCTCCTGGACCTGATAATCTTTATGCGGAGATATTTCAACTTTTAAATGAAGAAAATATTTCTATCTTGTGAACCTGTTCCATCTACAGTACAGGAACGATACCAAAGGATTGGCTTAAGTCTATGTTCATACCATTACCTAAAAAGCCAAATGCGAACAGATGTGAACAGTGCCGTCTTATAAGCCTAATGAGCCACGCTTTGAAAGTAATGCTTAAGATCATTTACTACAGAATACGCAATAAATGTGAACAAGATGTTAGCGAAGAGCAATTCGGATTTAGACAAGGATTTGGACTCGAGAAGCACTTTTCGGGCTGAGTGTATTTTTACAGAAATTTAGAGATCAAAGGAAGGACGTTTACTTGTGTTTTATCGACTACGAAAAAGCTTTTGACCGAGTCAAGCATCCACAATTAATACAAATGCTTCAAAATATGAGCCTTGACGAAAATGACATCAGATTCATTACTCACCTATATTGGGATCAGGTGGCGACAATACGAGTAAATAGCAGAGAGACTGAAGAAATAGGAATAAAAAGAGGTGTTCGTCAGGGATGTGTTCTTTCCCCGCTCCTGTTTAATCTATACTCTGAGCACATATTCCAGAGGGCCTTAGAGAATGCCACAGATGGTATCAAAGTTAATGGCAAAATTATTAACAACCTAAGGTACGCTGACGATACCGTTATTATAGCAGATACAGCGGATGGACTTCAGCGTCTTATGAACAATATATCTAGGGAAGGCGATATTTTAGGCATGAAAGTAAACGTTAGTAGAACGAAAGTAATGGTCATTTCAACAACCGGGATGCAAACAGATATTCTGTTTACGATCAATTGATAGAACAAGTAAACAAATTTAAACATCTAGGGTGTTGGATAACTAATTATTTGAATCCTGAAGTTGAGGTACGGGTTCGCATTGAAATGGCTAGAGTGGCTTTTCTCAAAATGAGACACCTCCTCACAGACTCTCAACCCTTTCTTTGGATACTCGTTATCGTTTTGTAAAGGTCTCTATATATATCCAGTGCTTTTATATGGAGTTGAGGCCTGGACCTTGGGAGTACGATCAATGAATCGTTTAGAGCAGGGGTGCTCAAACTTGAACTGCTGGCGATCTACCTCAATATTGTTAGACTACGATCGATCGACTCTGAGAGGCTGCAAGTAAGTGTGATGCAGGATTGTCGTCTAGGTAGGGTGTATCGTGGCATAGATATTAATTTTTTTGTATCCGCACAATATGCATTTTTTTAGTCAAGGTAAGTGTAGGTCTGCTCTAAAATGTCAATGAAAAAACTCATAATTATTCAAAATTGCGAGTTTATTGGTTCTTACAAAACCAACGAGTTCTAGAGTGACTTTGGATGTTGAAGCGTGGCACTGCATGTCCTCAGCATACTTTTCATAAGATTGTACGTAATTACCGAGTGCTAATCGCAAGCATGATGACATATGTTCGTCAGTTAGTCGATTGCGATATTTTGATTTAATTATCTTCATTTCAGAAAATGCAGACTCGCACAAGTAAATTGACCCAAACATTGCCGTCAGTTGAAGGGCGATTTGCCTTAGATTCGGATATTTATCTTCAGATATAAAACACCAGAATTTTTGTATCAGATGCAGTGGCTTTGAGATGTATATCTGATATAATCTGCACTAACTCATTTTCAACAGAACATGAGTCCATGTTAAACTGACTTGCTATTTCAGTAGCTAATTCCTCAATGTTTTTACACGAAAAAGGATAACTCATAAATGATGCGATATTTGCCAATTTACTGAAATCATAAAAAAAAAACGTATTTCGAATTGGCCCAAAATATTTGATAATTCTGCCTCATAAATATCATAATTCAACTGAGGAATCCTTGCTTTCAAAGACGGAAAATTTTTCAGATCCTTTCTTTTCAGTCGATCTATCATAAGTTGCAATTTACTTTTGAATGCGTTTATTGCGCTAATCATCTCAATAATAGTTTTTCCTTTACCTTGAAGCTCCAAATTAATGGTGTTTAAATGCATTGTGATGTCTGTCAAAAATGCCAAATCAGCCATTTTCCGTTTTTCAGCATCTGAGTGTCATCACCTCTTTCGTCCAGAAAAGCTGTTATTTCGGGCAATAATTCTTGAAACCTTTCTAGGAATTTTCCGCGACTCAACCACCTGACGTCCGTGTGAAGAACTAAATCAGTGTGTTCAGCTGACTCACTATCTTCCAACTGCAATTTAAAGAGCCGTCGTTGCAAGCTACGTGCACGGATAGAATTCATAATTTTTATTGCAATGTCCATAATCTCCTCCATGTTTAGAACTTTTGAACACAAAACTTGTTGATGTATAATGCAATGGAAGGAGAAAAATGAAAGGAAATCATCATTAGCTCGACACAATGCCACAAAAACCGTTTTTGTTTCCAGTCATTGCTGGTGCTCCATCGGTTGTAATGCACACTAGTTTATATATTGGTAGCTTGTAGTTTGTTACAAAATTGAAGAAAACGTCATATATATCTTCGCCACGGGTCTTTCCTTTCAGAGGAATCATTGTCAAAAACTCTTCCTTAGCCGACATTGATGTCATTGAATACCATTCGAATAAAAATACACAGCTGGGCAGTGTCTGTCATGATATCATGTTTTAGTTTATCTGCCATGTCCTGACTCATGACTTCAACACGCCTTGTGACAGTCGGACCATTTAACTGAAGTTCTCTAATAGCAAACATAATCTCTGTTTTATTTTTAAAATCTCCAAATAAAGTCTCACCCGCTTCAATAAATGCTTCCTTCACAACCAATCCATCCTCAAATGGTTTCTTGTGTTTCGCCAATATATGAGATATTTTAAATGACGCGATCGTTGCAGCTTTTGATTGTTTGGCTGGTCTTGTGAACATGGTTTGTTCTTTTTTTCCAAACAAGTTATCAAATCACGTACTTTTCGTTTTCTTAATTCACTCTGTGACGGAAAATCCTTTTCATAGATTTTATGAACCGTTTTATGATGCCTCTCTAAGTTCCCACGCTTAGGTATTGCAACTGACGCACGGCAAATCAAACAAATGCATTTATCCTTTACCATACAAAAGAAAAATTCTTCCTCCCAATCGTTATTAAAATGATAAGTTTTACTTTTCTTCGCCGCATTCATTTTGGACTATTTATTAATAAACTTTGTATCGATGTATCGCCTTCAAGTTACAACTTAGACTGACTCCTATTCCTGCAGGCGCAACATTTATATCGGCGCGAACGAAGTCTCGAATGTTCCGATCAAACACGCCGCCCGAAGTTTCTAGAAAAATCGGCGGGAATCAAAAATGCGGCTTTTCTTTGACAAGTACCGTGCGTTCCTTTGATAGAGCTGCCTTTTGCCGCTAGCAGGGGGTTATTACGATAAAACAAAGTGATGAGGGGGTTATTCTGGCCTAATTGTGGATCGAATAAATTTTAATAGTTTATCATTACATTTTGTTTTAGTTACCTAAAACAAAATCTGTGAATAGTTCTATATCGGAATTTTTTTCTCGAGATCGACTCAAAAAGCACTCGCGATCGACTTGTCGATCGCGATCGACCGTTTGAGCACCCCTGGTATAGAGTTTTTCGAATTGTGGGTCATGCGCAGAATATTGAAGATCTCTTGGACAGAGCGTCTTACTAATGAAGATGTACTTCGTCGAATGGGTAGAGAAAGAAAACTATTGTCATTTATTAAAAGACAAAAAATTCGTTACTTGGTACATATTTATAGGGGTCCACGTTACTCACTGCTCCGGTTGTTGTTGGAAGGGAAAATTGAAGGGAAAAAAGAGGTGTGAGGCGTCGAAAATGTTCCTGGCTGAAGAATATACGAGATTGGACAGGTCTTGATACCCACACTTTATTAAGAATTGCCCAGGATAGGGAGGAATTCGCCGTGATTACAGCCCAACTTCAGTAATGGAGATCGCACTATAAGAAGAAGAACAATCAAAACAACAATGTTCAGAGATTCTCCGCAATGTTACACTTCGAGATGTGTTCTCTGGTTTGTCGATCCTAGCTCGGCTGTGTACCGAAATGAGAGAACCGTGGGTCACCGTTAAAATATGGACTTTATTCCTTTTTAGTAGTTTATACTGAGTTTGATAAACATTGGGTGGAACCCTGACGATCGCGCTGCCTGGCAGTGATTGTTGCGAGCTTCACTGGACAATGCTCTGTTGGTCAATCACCACCGACGGAGGGCAGGTATGCTTTTAAACGGTAGTACTGCGATGTTACGCTAGTACTACAATAAGTACTTCGATATCTGTTCTCTTGTTTGTACAATCCTAGCTCGGTTGATGAGTAGTAACACAGCAAAACGTGTCCCAAGGTAGATTGACAAATGAAAGAACAATGGGTTATTGCTGAAATATGAACATTGTAAATTTTTAGTAGTTGATATTGATTTTTGTGTGTCAATATACATAACTTAAACCCCATTGTTTAATCTCCTTTAAGCTGACCAATTTTCATCAAACAACATAATAAGTGTAATAATTTTCCAAAGCGGTTCTCTTGTAAGGTCAAGCGCAAACCCGTGAAATTTATTCCTTTTTGTTTCTGTTACGCATCTGTGGCATGTTTGACGTTCCCAGACGATATAATCGCCGATTACCAATTTTATCTTAACAACTGTAGTGATTTTAAGCAAAAGATTGTAAAAGCAAAAGATTGTAAAATTCATTTGACTGCTCATATATATAGATAATGAAGTTTTATGACAGGTTGATGGGGAAAGGTGACTCATAAATATTATAAACAAACGTAAGTTATATTTATATCACTTAAGTACGAGGAGCTCGATAACCCTTACCAAAACTCAAACTCGAAAGGAAAAGCGGAGGGGCGAGGGCGCGTTCCAGATAAAGAAGAAAATTCGTGGCACCGCAATATAAGAAACTGGTGGAGTATAACAGACCGAGAAACGTGCGTTAGCTGTACGAGAGGGATTTAATAAATTTCTAACCTAACATGGAAAGAACAAGCAAATCACCAAAAAACAAAAATTATTTATTCATCGTTTTAACTTTATATACAGCGCAACCGTTATAAATTAACTCTGGACCTTAAAAAAATTATTTGTCTTAGTTTGTAAACAGTCTTCCATGGTTATTACTTCTTCATATGAATAAGATTGTGATATATATATATATATATATATATATATATATATATATATATATATATATATATATATATATATATATATATACATATATATACACTCCTGGACAAAATTAACGCAACAATCTGAAAATTAATTTATCTTTTTCTTATGTCAGTTTTACAGTTTATCGAGTATTTGAATAGTAGACTATGCATATTTTGTTTCGTTGTTCATGACAGAAATCAAAACAGTTCGTTTAGATTTACAGTTTTAAAGAATTTTTTAGAAGATATACAATTTTCTGTATTAATGCGATAGATTTTCTTAAAAAGTAAGCTTATAAATTGTTCCCTTTTTCAAAGTAATACGTTTTTGTGGTAGACTGTTTTATTTTTGACCCTGAAGAATTAGAAAAATGAATCGAACAAGGAATTTAACTGAACACGAGGTAGTGCGAGCCTCAGTTTTATTGGACGAGGGATATTGTCAGAGTTATGTTGCCAATTTGTTAGGCAAACATCGTTCCACAATAAATCGTATGGTAAGACGCTTGAATGAAGTAGGAACTTACTCTAGAAGGCTAGGGCAAGGGCGAAAACGATGCACTAGCGACCTAGATGAAGGTTTTATAAGACAATATGCTTTAAGAAACAGGACTGTCACTAGTTCTATAATAAGAAACGAACTCGAAGCTGTTCGCAATGTCACAATTTCTTCTAAAACAGTTAGAAGACGGTTAAATGAAGCTGGTTTAAACAGTAGGAGACCAGCCACTGCACCCTTGCTCACTAGAGAGAACAGAGTTGCCAGGTTACGTTTTGTTCGGAATCACGAAAACTGGTCTGTGGATGATTGGAAACAAGTTTTCTTCACAGATGAAACTAGGGTTAGTCTAAAACATCCAGATGGTCGTGAGCGAGTATGGCGAAGACCAGGAGAGAGGTTTGCTCCTTGCAATATCTCTGCAAGGATTCCATTCGGCGGTGGCTCTGTTATGTTCTGGGATGGTATCTGCTTTGATGCTCGCACAGAGTTAGTTCCTGTCCGTACGAGATCCATGAATGCTGACTACTATCTTGAGAATATTGTAATAGAACATGTGATGCGTTTCGGTCATTTTGTGGGGCCCAATTTCCTGTTTATGCAAGACAACGCTCGACCTCACGTGGCTAGGGAGGTACTCGATTATCTTAATCAAGTTGATATACCGATTATGCAATGGCCACCAAAAAGCCCGGATCTGAATCCGATAGAACATGTATGGGATCATCTTAAGAAAAATGTGAAACGTCATATACCTACACCTAGAAACCTGAGGGAACTTAAAAATGCAGTTATCACAGAATTGGAGCAAATTCCTCAAGATTTTATTCAAAATTTAGTTAGAAGCATGCCTAGGCGCATAAACGCTGTCATCCGAAGTAGAGGAGGCAACATACGCTACTAGTGTCCCAGTTTACATCATTAATTTTGCTGCTAGTGTCCCAGTTTATTTTTTTCATTATTACATAATATCAACGGTTTTGTTATTAGATCTTAAGAATAATTTTAATTCGAATCTTATAGAGAAATTTGGTAGCTAATTCACTTTTAAAGTATCCGAATAAGTTTTTTCTAACTTTTAGTGTAACCAATATTCATAAAAAATTATTAAAATTAATTCATTATAGAGATTTGTATGATTTAATATATTGTTGCGTTAATTTTGTCCAGGAGTGTATATATATATATATATATATATATATATATATATATATATGTATGTATGTATGTACATATATATATATATATATATATATATATATATATATATATATATATATATATATATATATATGTATGTATGTATGTACATATATATATATATATATATATATATATATATATATATATATATATATATATATATATATATATATATATGTATGTATGTATGTACATATATATATATATATATATATATATATATATATATATATATATATATATATATATATGTGGTGTGCCCCATATGTATGGAATCATGTTTCCACAGCATTTATTAATCAGTATATCAAAAAAATGTTTAAACAAAAGTTATAGGGTACTATATGACGCACATACTGACGTTGACAATAAAATGTTTTGAATTGTCAGTTCGAAGAAATTACGCCATCTTGATTTTTTTTAATGGAAAGCCCTGTACATTATTTTATTTCTGAGTCCTACTAAAAATTCTAGATATTATTTGTCTAATACGCTATATGTCTAAATTGAACTGTTTTGGAATTATTGATATTTGAAATTAAGGAGATCAAATTAAAAAAAACAAATTTAAGCTGGCTTGTGTCAAACATTTACTGTCACGTAACGACTTAACTCGTCAAAAAATGATTTATTGACGAAAACATTTATTACTGCATTTTGTGAAACTGCAATTTGAGCATAATGGTACATTTAACAGAAACTGAAAGAATCACTTTGTTAATGATGGTTGCTTACGGAGACCGTAAGAGAACACAGCAGGAGGTCTGTGATCTTTTTAACACAGAATATCCGAATCGAGAACCTATTACCCAATCTGTAGTTAGCAAAATGTTGTAACATTCATTTTTTCCTGGATTTTAAGACCATGCAATGTTACTGATTCTTCACTTCAAATTGTATTTATTTTTATTTTAAAATATCGACCGGTATATTAAACAAAAGTTTCAGGACATTCAGTATATACTGTGTGGTGCGGGTTGCTGATCGAACCTACCGCCAGGCCGCGATTGGCGAAATGTTTGACCCGGAGTTTTGATTGGAGCGTCCGGATATTACCGGTAAAAATCGCACGATTATTTAAGGGCCTGAGAAACTACCAGCAAGGCTTTTTTCGATCGAGCCACAGACCAGGCAGTACCGTCTAGCCGAGAGGCTATTTTCCATCTAGCCGAAGTAGGCTAATTTTCTTCAGAAGCCGCTAAGTAAAAGTACCAGTTTCGACCATAAAAGCTGTAGTGAGCTTTCTAAGTGTTAAGAAAAAGTGTGAAATCGGGCGAAGTCCATCACAGCAGGACTGAAAAACAGTAAGTCAACAAAAACTCCCCTCCAATAGACTTATTTAAGAGCAGTGCATTAACAGCAATGAATAACAGACAAAAAAGTGAAGTGTAAAACACGATGTCTCGCCTTCGGGGGTTGTAAAAGTTTAAAGTTTAAATGTAACAACTACTATTTAGGCTAGAATTTTTTGGTATAACTGTAAAGGTTAGAACTTTTTATTTTCATTTTAAAAATATGAATAAATTCTTTTTTTTGTTGATTAAAGCTAGTGTCTCACTGAATACTTATTTTTCTTTTCAGGATAAGTTGTACTAGACTAATTCTTTTTAGTAATATCCATAAAACACTTCAGTTTTTTTCTCATTTTTTTAGCTGAAGTTAAATCCTTTCTATTTTAAAATGAGTGGTGCCCAAAAAACTTGTACAACTGAGGCTTTTTAAAAAATAGAAAATAATTCCAAAAAGACGTAAGACAAATATCTCTTACCCATATCTCTCTACCAAAGAAAACTGAGCTAGTGTTTCTTTAATTTCTTTAGTTCCTTTAAAATCAGGTTTCACTCAATTCATTATCAGAAATTAAGCGGGGCTGCAAGAAAATTGTGCTCAAGCTTGGGGCAACATTTTTTAACACGCTACAAAAATAGCGCTGACAACGCGGGGCTTTTGGAATTTTATTTTTTAAAAAAAGGGTTCAGTGTACTAGCTTTCGAACAAAATAAAAGCTCTAACTTTGCAGATATTTTTATTTCATAATACTTATTAAACGAAACTACACTATAGCAGTAAGACAAAAGCAGGAAATTTGTAGAATTTTTTTATTTCAATTTATCTGATATAGATATTTGAATTTAGTTGTTGACTCTAAGATAAGAGATTCCTACTTTTTTCTTAACAGCT